>JASDQU010323054.1:0-12951 GCA_032191745.1 Picea mariana
TTAAAATATTTTTTAATGGGAACCAACTTGACTAAGCATGGGTTTGATTTTCATTGTACATCATGTTTCAAAGAACATGTAAAACACCAAATCATAGCGAGAACATGTTGAATTCATATTTGATAAAGTCAATGAATTTCAAGCGCGTTAATTTTCCTATGGGAACAAACTTGAAGAAGCCATAGGTTTGATTTTGATTGGATTACATGTTTCAACCAGTATGTTGTTTCTTATTGTTGTATGTAAAACACCAAAGCATAGGGAGAACAAGTTGTATGTAAAACACCAAAGTATAGGGAGAACAAGTTCCATGGACAAAGTCAATGAAATTCAAGCTAGGGAGAACAAGTTGGATGGACAAAGTCAATGAAATTCAAGTTAGGGAGAACAAGTTGGATGGACAAAGTCAATGAAATTCAAGCATGGTAGGAAAATGCAAAACAAATGAAAAGGGTGTTTTCTCAATTTTGTTTAAAAGGTTTTTTTATTTTTTTCTATTTTTTATTCCATTATGGATGTAATTAGATCAAATTTTAGAATGTCCTTTTTGAGCTTTTTGTGAGCATATTACTCTAAGTTTATGCAATTTGATATTTTTTTTTGCAGATTTAGTAGTCAAGTTATTATGCACTAAAAAGATAACATTTCCGTGTAGACTAGTTTTTTATTAAGTTTTTTAGTGTTAAAATATTTGGCAAAATTTTCAAAAACCTTCTCTATTTGAAGTGGAGGTTTTGAATGTGGATGGATTTTTGTTGGTTCTTGTATTGTTCAGGTTTTTTTGTTAGTCCTTTTATTGGTAAAACTCAACTCATCTTGATATGTAATTAGTGCTTGAATACAAAATGTCATAGGTAAAATTTAAATGCAAAATGCAAGGCGGTGAGAACCTATCCTAAATGAAAATGGTGAAATCCAGACTTCGTCACAAGATTGTAAAAGTAGTACCCATTCATCAAACAATGCCAAATCCAACTGAACAAGAAGTTTAAAAGGACCAAAAGATCACCAAGGAGAATCATAACATCCATCAAGCAACAAAAAGAGAAGAAATCAAGGTCAAAGTAGGTCAAAAATGGCTCAAAAATCTATAAATAGGAGTAAAAAGAGTCATTTTTACCATTACAATTTGGAAATTGCTGAAAATAACCAAAACCCTCTTGCTTCAAATCGACAATTGGAGAGTATCAATGGACGAAATCAACTCATTCCTGGTCCAAGTAAGTATTTTTTCCCTTTTCTTGCAATTTCTTCCATTCATTTCATGTTTTAGATGGATTTGGGGGCCATGCACTCTCAAATATTGGTTCGACTGTGCATGTACGTGTTCTTTTCAATGTCAGTGCACATATATATGCTAATTGAGATACTATCAGCAAGTGTACACATGTGACTGATATCAAAAAAGGGTGCATGCATGCTTAAAATGTTTGAAAAAGAGAAGCACTAACTCCCAAAATGTTGACATGACTCGGGATGTAGGTTCATTGGAGAGAAAGAGAACATGAGGATGTTGATCAAATGGTCAAGGATAAACTGACGATGGCAACATTGAAACAATGTGGGTTATGGAAATACTTCCAATGTCCCCTTATGAGATCTCAACCACAACTTTTAAACCACCTGGTAGACTATCGGAATCTAGATGCAGAGGCTTTCATGATAGAAGGCCAATCACTAACACCAACCACTAAATACCTTTACTTCTTGACTGGTCTCTCTAGGAGGGGTGAATCGGTAAACTTGGATACATTCCCTCCCGCGCCATACCACATAGCCCACTACATTGATATGTTTTGTGAGGTTGACACAGAGAAGGTGGGGTCTCAATTGTCGATACAGGAGATCGAGAATTTGAGTTTGAGGGTGGTATTGTACATGATTGGGTAGATGATAGGGTTCGTTGCTCTACACAATAATTCATGGGCCTAGATGAATTGTGTTGTGGAATGTCATTATTTTCAATTGGAGCACCACGATGCTCAATTACATGAAAATTTTGTTGGATGAGTGCAAGTTGAGACAGAGGAGGAACTTTGGATTTGGAATAGTGTTGTGTGCATTCTTATTTGAAAGAGTGTCAAGGATGATTCCTAGGGAGGGTGTGCGAGGGAACATAGCCTCCTTTCCAACACTATGGATATGGGTTGCTTTGATGTTGCATGAGGGGGGAGGAGTACGTGAGGCCTATGACGACAAGTTCTTCAAGTGGTGGAAATTCCATAGTACAACCATCGAAGACTATCCATATGCGGGTATCAATTTCTTGATGGACCTGGATGTGCCTATGCCCCCTAGTGCAGCACATGGTGACATAGGCACTTACTCTAATTTTTGAAAAAAAAAATCATTTTTGATTTTCAATTTTATAAAAGAAATGAAAACGTGTTTTTGGTAATGTCATAATACCAACTTACAACCTATTATGTACATATGTGGCGCCAGTATTACCAGTAGAATTCCCTCGGACTCGACATCGTCCACAAGCGCAAATCCATCCAGGAGGAGTCGTAGCAGAGGTAGGGCCATCATCAACAGAGGCTGAGAGGGTCCTGAGGCAAGTAGAGAGGAACATGGCATCCCTCACCTATATTGTGCCCATGGTGGAGATCAAGAATCTCCCGCCATCCATGCAGACTCACGTAGTGGGAGTACCCAAAGCATGGGTCCAACTATTCTGGTGTCTAGCCAACGTTGTCGTCTATTATACTAGGGCCAATAGGCCTAGAGATTAGACTAGTGTTGGACATTATGCATGTCGAGGGAACTCTTTTTGTATCTCCCATATGTATTGAGGGCTTAAACCTGATAGTGTATTATTGACACTTTTGAGGCCTGTGGCCCACATTTTGTACTATGACATTATTTTGGACACACACACACACACACATATATATACATTTTTTTTCCTTATGGAGTAAACATATTTTGTACAAATGTGTTTACATGTGCGTGTATGTGTGTGATTTTATATTTATGTGTGTGAAAGATTTCAACCTAATACATGATTAGCCAATGCATCATTTAATTGATTAGATCTCCTAGGAACATGAATATATGTAACATAATCAAAATAACGTTCTAAGAGACGTAACCTAAGGAATCATCGATGAAGGGTGGGATCGTGGACGCGATACACTCCATTTAACTATAACACTACTAGTTGAGCATATAGATGAACCTAGAGGTGAGAAATACCATGTGAAAATGCATCACATAGTAATTCTATTACAAAACTGTAGTCGACAATGTTATTCATTGCTTCTCCTAGACAAACTCCTCTAGAAGATACCAACTGACCAGTGGGTGTGAAGATCACCCAAGCTGTAGAAGAAAACCTCTGAGTGTGTTGGAAAGCACCATCCGTGAACCCAACATAAACCTCATATTCACTTGACATCTGCCACAGGGAAAAAAACACAATAAACTACACATCCATAAAAAAAAAGATACTAAAATGTATAAATAAAAATATACATTATTTACAAAAATCCACACTCAAGTGACCAACCTAAGCATAATACTTCTTAAGGTAGATCCCATTTCTAGGCTCAAACAAAGGATTACCTTCGAAGTCAACCAATTGATAAGTGCATTTTTATAAAACTTTCTTAACAATAAACAGCCTGAACCACATGGGTTTAAATTTTCTTGCCCCCAAGGGATCTTTATCTTGATCATAGACTAAGACAAGATCACCTTCAGAGAAAACTCTTGGGAAGAACGATTGATCATATTGACACTTGACACATTTTGTATGAGCCTTGTTGGCCAAGGCTGCATCTCGACATTGTTCATCGAGCTTCTTGAGATAAAGGAGATGCTCTTCAAGTGTATTTGTGTTGGGCGGTAATTCCACTGCCAACTTAAGAGAAGGAATCTGACACTCTATGGGAAAGACTGCCTCTATCCTGTAAACAAGTTGGAAAGGAGAGAAACTAGTAGCATTCTTGACAAAAGTTTGATATTCCCAAAGTGTCGAGTACAACATCAAATGCCAATTTGACTTGGACGAATTGATCGTCTGTTGGAGAATATTCTTGAGAGACTTATTGATAGCCTCCACCTGACCATTCGCCTGTGGATAGTAGTGTGAGAAATGCTATTTATTAAACCCAAGATTTGATGTTAACTTAGTGATCATATTATTCTGAAAGTGACTATCATGGTTTGTGGCAATCTCCTTCGATATAGCGAACCTAGCTACAATCTGGTTAAAAACGAAAAGCATAGTCATTTCCCTGTCATTACTAAATGTCGGCATGGCTTCGACCCACTTACTAAAGTATTCTACTGCCACGATGATATAACGATTCCCCCTAGCTGAATTTGGGTGGCATGTAGTGAAATAAATCCCCCACTTAGTGAAAGGACCAAGGTTTGTCTGCATCTTCCGAGAGAAGATCTGGCAAGGGTGACTCTTTTTTACTGCCTCGATATAATATTTTATCAAGAAGAGACATAATTATCATGCACGAAGGATTTTTTGGGTTGTTCCCAACCCAGAAAAGTGACCACCACATGCTCCAGTGTGACAGACATTCAACACAAGATTTTCCTCTTCATGATTCATACAGCGACAAAGAACGCAATCAAATCCTCGATGATAAAGAATCATTGATGAGCATATAATTCTATGCTTGATGGCGTATTCATCGACGTTCCTCACAAGACACAGAGGAAGGGAAATTCAAAGTCTGAAGATACACAAGTATATCTCCATACCAAGGATCAGAAGATGCAATAAGGAATAGATCCACATTGATCAATGACTCTTCAGGAAAATCATTACCACTCTCAATCGGAAGTTATGAAATTAGCTAAGCAAAGACCAAAGACTTCTTAGACTTCGATGAAACGAACTCCAAATCAAATTCTTGAAGAATGAGTATACATCAACTAATATTCTTTTCAATGACCCATCACATCAACACATATTGAAAATAATTAACGATGGCTACGACGGTGGTATTTCGAATTAGAATGTAGCGACAGAACCTTTGGACAACATTGACAACTGCCAAAGCTAGTTTCTCAACATGAGTTTAGTTTAGCTCTAGTTCAAGTAAGCCTTTCTCAGGTAGTAGATGACATGTTCCTAGAGTGCATCATCCTCCTGAACCAAGACCACACCGATGGTAGACTCTATTGCAGCCAAGTATAAGAATAAATCCTTTCCATAGTGAGGAGGACTAAGCAGAGGGGAAGACGTCATGGCACTTTTCAATTCTTCAAAAGAGCATTGAGCCGCTTCATCCCAAAATAATGGGACCCCTTTTTTCAAGAGACATGTAAACCCTTTAGTTACTTCGACATAGTTGGCAACAAATCTCTGAAAGAAGTTAGCTTTCCCTTGTAGACCCTGAAGCTAGAGGATTGTGTGCAGGGGAGGAAATTGAACTATTTCCTTAACCTTGAGAGGATCAACCATGATCCCTTTAATGGACACAATAAATCATAAAAAATGTCTCGATGTTACACAAAACTACACTTGTTCAGATTTAGGCGAATATGGTAGTAGCGACACCTCTCAAAAATAAGTCATAGGTGGGAGGGATGATCATATCTCTTACGAGAACGTGATTACATATAATCAAGATACACCTCAACTATATACTTTAGGTCATGTAAGGCGAACGACATGGCCCGCTGAAAAAGTAGCTCCAACATTTTTAAGGCCAAAATGCATTTTCTTGTATGAAAACGTACCCCGAGGACATATGAAAGTAGTCTTATGTTGATCCTTGGATTTGATCTGAATCTGGTTGTACCTGGAAAAACCATCCATAAAATAAAAGACTTCACATCCCAGGAATTCATCAATAATTTGATCAATGAATGGGGTGGGAAAATTGTCTTTCAAGAAAGATTTATTCAGATAACAAAATTCCATGCACACATGAATCGTACCTTTTTTTTTGTTGAGAGGAACAGGGTTCGACACCCATTCTGTTAATTGAACCGGGTATATGAAATCGGCTTTAATTAGTTTCTCTACCTCATCCTTGATAGCATATTTCTTGCGAGGGTTGAATGGGCGAAGCTTCTGCCAAACAAGGTTAACATCGAGGTAAGTCCTAATCTGGTGTTCAACAATATGAGGGTCAATTCCTGGGATCTCCTCATAAGACCAGTAAAAAACATCATGAAACTCTTTAAATAATTCATGTACACCTGAATCTTCTCAGGGGATCAATCCTCTCCAATGAATACATTTTCGATGATGCGAGGAGTTTTAGAGATGTCAATTGGAATAGTTTTATCTATACTTGACATGTTTCCCTTAGCATAGATTTTTTGCATGGCCAGAGGGTTAGTAGGACAAGTGGAATCTTCATTCATGGTCATGGTGAACTCTCCCGCTTCCACTCTCCCAAGATCAGGTAAAAAGTAAGATATGTGGTGAATATCGTCCCAAGGTCTATCTCGCCCAGTCATTGCCTCTAAAATCACCTCATCGGAGGGAAAGACCAAGTCCAAAAGATCGTGAGTAGTAAGAGAGTATTGATCCAAATATGCTTGAGAACAGGATCTAGCTCCTAAGAGGCATCCAAATCATGGTTGGTCAAGGTTTGTTGAACAATGTTGTATGCAACCTTGGCTATGGATAGGGGCATAGCCATGCCAGGATTCCCTACCCCATACATCGAAGCCAATGGGGAAGGTAAATTCCTTGGATCATTAAAATAACTTGTTCTAAAATAAACTATGTGAAATATGGTAGCCATAGGATAATCAGGGACAACCAAAATAAACTTGGCATCATTCAAAGGTGGTGGATAATCAAAATTTCCCATTAGAGATGGAAACTATCCAACACCTAAGTTAATGGTACCTCGATGTGGGTTATCAATCATCGGAACTGTGGATGCCCCCGATGAAGGGTTAGGGAGGGAGAAGGATAATTGATCAATGGTTATAATTCATCCTTTATGAGGAAAACATAAGACCCAAAAAATGATGGATACAACCGCAGTCATTGCATAGTTCCAACTTCGTCCTAACAAAATATTGTAGTTGAGAGGTGGATCGACTACTTCTACCTCGACACACACAAATTTTCCTTCCAAATGCATGGGGAAGGAGGGGATTATTCCATGTGGTCTAAAAGAGTGGTTGTCAAACACATTTAACAATGTCGGAAATGGAGACAACTCGGGTTTTCCAATGGCCTTCCAACATGCCAATGACACAACGCAAGTCGAGGCACCCTCGTCTACCACCGTGCGGAAAATGTTCAATGTCAATGATTTCATGGCATAAACCATTGTAACTATCTGAAAAGAAACATGGTGAGGAAAATGAGGTTTATAATCGGTAGGGTAAAAAACAATAGTTCCCAAGTTAGTTGGCTCAGCAGCACCCAAGGAAAACATCAATGCTTTTCTCTGTGAGGGGCAACTTTGGAGAACTTCTAGAGCAGACATTGCACAAGGAGTTTGAGCCAGATCCTCCAAGATGGAGTAGTTCTAGGAATCTCTTGCATTAGGATTGTGAGAAGCCTTCTTAAATGCACCTTTAGGGATGCAAGTCATAGTTTCTCCCACAGTCTTCTTGATATGAAGAGGACATGGTGGGTTGAAAGTTTTCTTTCCCTTGTCAACGGATTTTGACGTTCTGTAATCATGAACCCTGGTCTAAAGATGAGAATTTGATCTCATCATGTATACGTTTGTGGCTCCATTATTAGCATTAAGCGTGGGGGCTCCCTAATTTCCCCCAGTGCATTTGTGGATGAGGAAGCTTGTACCATATTTTTCCCTTGTGGAAAAGGGTTAGTTAACACAACAGGTTGTTATTGTGAAAAAATATTATGGGATTCCTCAAGACAAGGGCATTGGTGATTCAAGTGATCGTCCACGCAAATATTACATAGAAACTTCACCTTATTCTTCTCTTTTTTACCCTCACCAACATTGTTAGGAACCTTTTTATCCCCTTTACCCTTATTTCCATTGGCTTTCCTTTTTCCCTTGGGTTGTTGGTTACCTTTGGGATTCGTCAACTGCACACTCTGTACTCCCTACATTTTGGTTACGAGGGCAGTCAAACTAGCAGTCTGGACGACCACGGTCTGTTGGTTTGATAATTGTTGTAACTAGTTAGCCAACTGATCTGTGGGATTGCTTTGTGCTAATCCTACTATACCATCAACATGAATCCCAAACTTCAGTTTGGTTTTGTCAAAATTTGACTGCAGTGCATCTAGGAGAATATCGTACAGCATATCGGATTGAGAATAAATCAATTCTAGTTGTTGGGCTCTCATAATAGCCTCTTCTTCAAAGAAAACTCTAGAATTCGCAACATCTTTGGAGACACAAGGCACAAAGGACTTTAGGAACCACTCGAGAAAAATTGTGGGAGGGACCTTCACTTTGGTCAAGCTCTTTCGGTGACTCCATTCTCAAATGTTATCGAAGATATGGACGGCCTTTATCTTCTTGAAGTTGGTCAACAACTCAGTGTCGGCATCGTATCTCACCGGTAACTAGAAATGATTTAAGAAAACCATTGCTAGGTGGTTAAAGTAAGAATATTTTGAGCTATCGAGCTCGATATACCATTTCACAACACCCTCTAAAAGAGGGAAATTAAACAATCACAACTGGATAGATTCATCCTTCAACAAGTTGGAGGAGCACCATTAATGAAACGTTGTAACATGATCGTGTGAATCTTCGCTAGGTTTTCCTTCAAATTTTGGTATGTCTAAGGGAAACTTAGTTAGCATAGGAGTCCAACATGGATCATGAAAGATTGGATCATTCAACAACCTTGATAAATATGGAAAATGAAGAGTTTCGAAGGAAGGTAACCTTGGTTGCTGTAGATTCAAAGGAAAAGAAGAGCCTGGATTTTGACTGGCATTAGGTTGTGAGGAAAATTTTTCTTTCTAGCCAAGGTTCTAGTAAAAATCATGGTTTCCTTGGCCAGTATAAGGATTTTGTGTGTTATTATGTATCATTGATGGATTCACATAATTCAATGACATACCTTGGGTAGGGATTTCTCCCTGCATGGTAATCCAAGGACCTTGGTTGGGTTTTCCCCCAGTCGATCCTCCTGGAATAGAAATTGAACCTTTCTCAGGGCTCCACTAAGCATGGGAGGGGTTTCCCCCGATCGACATCCCTTGCAAAGGATAATATCCCTACTAGGGATTTCCAAGACCTTGAGAGGAGAAGGCTCATGTCATCACTCCCTGTGAAGTAACAAATCCCTACATAGGGTTGGGTTGATTAAAGAAGGGGTTGCCCCCTCACAAAAATGACAATGATGAGAAAGTGTTATTTCGGAAAGCGTCAAACAAAGAGAAAGGCATAGACCCAACCAGAGTCATATAGGACTGAGGCCCATGACTCCCTCCACTAAACAATATGGAACTAGTATTAAGCCCAGATGGTTGTTGAAAATCTTCTCCAAGCGACGAGGATCAAGGAGGGATAGGATCCCCACCGTAAGGGATAATATTAAACAAAGCAGTAGTGCCTATGAAGGATCCTTGAAATGGAGAATTAGAACTCCCTGCCCCAAGAAAAACAATCTATAGATTAGAGTAAGTTAAATTCTAGCTTGAGTTGAAACCCAACATCCCGTATGAAAAAGGAGCGCCATACATGTTCTATATAGAAGGAACAATAGTCATAGTCATTATGGGGACTATTCCACTACCATAAATTGTAGGTTTTTGGTTAGCACTGGTCCTTGTAGGTGAAGGTGGGGGAGGGGGAACGACACCCCTTACAACTACGATAGGGATGGAAGTATGAGGACTCCCAATAGACGTAGAATTATTTGCTTCCATTTCTAATCACTTAATGAGACGATGATCAAGATAATTCACCTCATGAGGGACTAACTAAACAAGGATTGGTGCTGATAAATCAGTGATTGAAGGGTTTGTGGTCCTAAAGCCTTCATCTTTGAGGTCAGAAATGGTAGACTCCTTCACTGCAAGTGTATATTCTCTAGGAATAGGTTCAGTCGCAACTTCTTGTGGCCCGATTTCTTTAAAAGACCCTCTTGATATATCCTTCGCCTCAGTGGTAGTGGAGGTGGCTCCAAAGTAACCCACAGTAGACCCTAAAGCCTACGCAAACGACATGGATGTTGATCTTCCACCTTGTGAAATGATCAACCGAAACTCTAAGGCTAGGATAATGAGAAACACAGAGCACACACTAGAAATTCCCTAAAGGAAAATCAAGAAATCAATAGACTGGAAGGAAGAATAGTTACACCAATCAACACTAGAGAAACTTATCAGTGCAAGTGTAACTTGAACACATAAACACCCTCTAGGTATACTCTGCAAAGTGTGATCTGATATCTTCCCTAGGTACCTCGATATACCTCCACAGTCACCTATTTAAGTCCCTACAAAAAGGAAACTAGGTTTCCAACTCGCAGTCAGTCATTAGAGGGGTACAATCAACAGTCAGGTTGATCGTAGTGAGAAGGATAGAAAATTTTGAGTCCTTTCAAGGGTACTGAAGGAAAATGGTCTGGAAGACAACTGAGGATATAAAATGGATTTGATTTCCACGGAGCTCCGTAGTCAAATGTGGTAAGAAAATATCCCAATAATTACCCTCAATATACGATCCCTAATACGCTTGGTTTGTCTTTGGAGGGGTCATCTCCTCATCCTTTCCTCACAAGACCTCTTGTTTATCCCCTATGTTAAAGGGGGGTCCCAGATAACTCTTACGAAACTAGACTTTTACCCTCCCTATCACAGACTCTTAAGTTTATTTAAGCGGCCTTGAAGAGTTTCCTCTCCACACCTATTTCAAGGCCCTAAATCCTAAACTTCTTGGTGTATCTTATAAACAAAAATTCTAGTTGATTTTAGCATTAATCATTGATTTTAATGGCTTGATTAGTCAGGGGGTATGGAAGTGAAACTCATGGATTTCTTGAGAGACGAAAGAGAAGAGTTAATAATATTTTATAACATTGTGTTGAAAGAAAACTACATTCTACAACTGAAAAAAATGGCTTTTTAACTTTGAAGGTGCAAACTTTTCAAAATAAAGACCAAGATCCTAAAACACATTTTTTCCTAGAATTCTTTTTCATTTCAAAATGCATTGAAAATACTAAAACTTTCAAGGAATAATCTTAAAATGAACTTTGGTATAAAAACTCTTTTATTTTATAGAAACAACGTAAGCTACTAAAATCAAACAAACATGCATAATAAAATGCAAATGCAGTTAATGAACTACAAAAAAAAAAAATAGTTTTATATGATTAGAAATGAAAATAACAAGCAATGATATTTATTTATTTTTCAAAGCATAATCAAGGGAAATAGATAACAAATGAAAGATTGACTCAAACCCTAAACTACTACTTGAGAGCAGGGATTCATCAGAATCCACGAGAGGACCTAAAGCTCACAAGTGCACCCTTAACCTTGACAACAAACAAAAAGAGAAAAAGAAACAAACATATCCTTTACAAGTTACAAGATAATATGATCCTTGAACCTATCCAAACCATAGTCAACAGAGACCCTAGAAACTTAGGAAGACATGAGAAGCCAAGGGATTCCTACAAGGAAAGAAAATCCTTTTGAAAAAACTCTTCCAAATGACAGAGACACGTGTTGTGCACAATCATCCTACGTATGTACAATGGTTGTGTATAATGATGAATGTGTGTGTACATGGGCTGGGTATATAAAAACGTACATAAACTACTCAAAAATTTTCAAAAAAGAAAAATATTTATACAGGGCACTCAACTCAGGAAATTTGGTAAGCACCTGTAAGGTGTCTAGAGACCCAAAAAGACTCAGAATACTTCAACAAATAGGAATTCAATCCAAACAAATATCTCCTAAAAAATAACCTATAGAGACTCCCCAGTGGAGGTACCAATTCTGTTATGGGAAAAATCCCTCTAATCTGGGTCTAGCAACTATGAAGAGCCTTGAAACCCTAAAAGACAAAAAAAATTATATTCTACCCCAAACCAAACACAACCTTGCAATAATTAAGGGAAGAGAAGGAATATACAAATGTGTACCTTAATTCCTTACAATTGATTTCGATCCCTTCCGATTGTTGTATGTTCCAAGACTGCAGGGCTCCTCCCAATGCTGGCATGAAACAATGCTATGAAAGAAACTAGGACAACATATACTTAATTATCAAGATTATCTAAATGGTTAGTTATTCATGAAAAGATTCATAAGCATAAACACATAGACATAAAGATCTGGGACACAAACTTTTCTCTTTTATTAATAACAAAATTAGAGGTTACAACCTGAACTTTGATGGCACCACTCCACAAACCTCACCTAGGTTCCTCTACTTTGTCTCCAAGTGTACTTTTCCCAATATTTTCTTCACCACCAACATGCCAATATAAGGGGAAATGGATGGATGTTATAAGGAATATGGATGGAATGGAATGTTGAGGATAAAACTCAGAGAAAAATCATGCAGAAAGCTTATGAAACAAGGGAGAAAATTTGGTAGAGTTCTCTTGCCTCTAGTTTGATATATCCAAATGAACCCCTTAGGGCCCTTTTTATATTAGCAAGTGATAGTTAATTTGTTGCCAGAAAGGCTACAGGAGGTAAGATGGTTGCAAAATGTAAGATAGCCTGTAAACTCCGCCGGAAAGTGCAAATTTTATATTTTTTTGTCACTTTTTATAGTACACATGTGCTTTTAGTAGTGTAGCTAGCATATGTACGTGGACTTTCAGGTATGCAACTAGCATATGTACGTGCTATGCATATGAAATTGGGCGCATATGTCATACAAAAAGTTGTATTTTGAGAAGAACTCCATAAAAAATGGGTTGGCAGATGTATGTGAGTAGGCCAACATCAATAATGCATAGAAGTGGAATTTTGAGTTATAACACAATGTACCATGCATATATTTTAATTAATTATTTACCATGCATGTATTTTAATTAAAAAAA
>JASDQU010323055.1:0-10435 GCA_032191745.1 Picea mariana
CTATGTGTCGCGTGTCATTCGTGTTCGAAACAAAATGAGGAAAATGTGTGCCATGCATGTGTTTTTATCATGTCCTTTTCATGGGACACGACGCAAACACGTGTCTGGCACGTGCTTAAATCATGTCTCGAAAAAGGGAAATGTGTCCTATGAAAAAGAGCAGCGTGTGGCCCATGAAAACAATAAATCCCTCCATTTTTTGGTCATTTGTCTCAAATATTGGAGCTTCAGTCGATTTGGAGTGTAGGTAAGGTTTTTGTGGAGTGTGAGAAGGGATTCCAAGTGTCAAGCAACTGGATTTGTCCACCATTTTCAAAAAAAATTGCTACAACAATAGTCCAAGAACATTGTTATAGAAGTCATGGTTCAATCATCAATGGTAGCTATAAAAGGGAAAAGAAAAGGGAGAAATTAACCCACTAATGTTGGCCCCCCTCCTTCATTTTCATCAAGATCTGCTAGTGTTCCATTTGTTGGAAGTGGGGTTGTCGCAACAATTTCAAATTCTGAAGAAAAAAAAAACAATGTTTTAGCAAAACAACAGGTTGAAGATTCAAAGTATCCATTGTGGAAGTATGTAACACGACATTAGGGTTCTGAGTCCAAGTTAAAGGGGGGAGGAAATGTTCTTTGGAAATGTAGTTTTTTCAATAATAAATTTAAGAGCACATAGTTATGAGTAAAGGGCCATTTGTTGGGCACAATTTGTGAACTTTGACAGTGTCAAGGAGTGAATTCATCCAAACGAAGAGAATTGGAAAGAGAGGCCCGTTTTGGTGATGTGATCATGGAAGAAACATCTAGGAGAACCAAGAATGAGTTTCATATTTCATTCTTGATGAAATCATCTAGCAATCACCCTTTTGGGGGTGGGAGTACAATAACAAAAAGATGCGTGCAATGGGTCAAATGGACAATATATTTTAACAAGAAAAACAAGATGAGATGCATCTTACCATTGGTTTTTTTTCTATCCCAACTTCATCTCATTTAATGTTGCATGGTATCCTTTGTTTATTGAGATGTGTCTAGGTATATATCAAAGCGATCAAATAGGGTACATGCCTCCTAGATAAAAGAAGCTTAGAACCACATTGTTGGTTAAGGAAAAGAAGGATGTGGATAAGATGCTAGAGCCTATTAAATCATCATGACCCTCATCTAGTTTTAGTATTGTTTCTGATGGATGGACAAATTCAACATGCCATCCACTCATCAAATTCATGGTGTCTTCCTTGAATGGACCATTCTTCTTGAAAGTGGTGGATGCTCTTGGAAAATACAAGGATGCACAATATATGGGTGAGTTGTTCATTGAAGTTATTGAAGGTGTAGTTGTATAATCTTTTGTGCAAATTATTAAAGATAATGCACATGTTTGCAAGGCTATTGGCATGATTGTGGAAGCGAAATATTCATAAATATTTTGGACACATTGCATTGTTCATTCCTTGAATTCAACACTTAAAACCATTGCTTTGGATGTGACATGGATCAGAAGTATTATTGAGGATGCACATCATATCGACAATTTTGTACAAAACCATACCAATGCCCTCACAATCTATAAAGAGTACACACATCTATCGTTGTTCAAGATTGCAGATATTCAATTCATCTCCTTGATCATCATGCTTAAGAGGTCGAGGGAGGTCAATCCCATTCTTGGCTCCACGGTTATTTCATATTTTTGGTTTTTTTTAGTGAAAGATAGATGAAGGTTCTTCAAAAAAGGTCAAGGATATGGTGTTAGATGATGCTTGGTGGGAGGGCATATCTTACTATTAAGATTATGGATCCTATCATCTCTTTGTTACAGTTTGCAGACATGGACAAGCCCATTCTAGGAGAGGTTTACAACGGGTGGGATTCCATGATTGAATCAGAGAGGACCAATTTTTTTTACAAAATGAGTCCCCTGAGTATGGGACACCACCAGAGATCTTTTTCACCACCATATAGGATATTCTTATCAACAAGTGGTATAAGAATTGCACACCTTTGGATTGCTTGGCTCACTCATTTAATCCCAAATACCACAACAATGATTGGCTCAGTGGTGGGACTTCACACAAATTCCATCCTCATATGGATCACAATATTTCAGATGAGAAGGAGGAATCATTTAGGTGGATATATCTGGATAGAGCATCCCTTTATGAGGTGGACGGGGGCTTCATAGAGTTTTCTTCTAGCACTGAGAGATTTTCTAGCTATGATGTGCTCAGAGACGGGGACTAAGTAGCCCTATGCTTGGGGGGAAACTCATGGGGCAACATTCCCTCTTCTATAGAAGTTATCCATGAGGATCCTCTCTCACGTTACTTCATCATGTTGTTGTGAGAGGAATTGGAACACAAATGTGAATTTGTACAGTTTGAAGAAGAGTGGACTTGAGTAGTCCAGGGGAGAGACAATGGTGTATCTGCACACCAACTTACGTCTTATTTACAAGCAGAGGGAGGAGTGGTTGAAGGGAAAGACAAAGATGTGGGATGTGTTTCATGATGATATGGGTTTGGACAACAATGTTGAGTTGCATTGGCCAACATGGATCTTAATGAACTAGTGCTAAAGCAGGTCACTTTTGAGGATGATATTCCTCTTGAGGGGCCATTCTCCACCATAGCAGATCCAGTTCCATGGATTGGATTGAATATAGAGTCGGAGATTGGAGGAGAGAGTAGCAGGACTAAGAGTCTCGTGCTATGGGATTCTTCCATCTATTGTTCTACTATATACCTTATTTTGTATTTTCCATTGCCATTCCCACCTATAGTAGCATGTAGGCTTAGTAATGACTTATGACTTAGGAGTGTGGGTGTCTATGTAACACATTTTGATTTTGACAACTTAATGAGAAAACTATTGATGTAGTACTAATTGTATGATTGAATTTGTACTATCATCCTGTAAATGTTTTATTAATTGTTTCATTTTTTTATGTGAAATTCATATATATATAACTTATCACTTGTTCAGTACTGGTATTTCAATGTTTCCTGTATCTCATATCAGGTGTCTTAGCTTAATATTAATTCATTGATGTTAATGAAACATCTTGCTTCTCTGGACGCTATCCTTGCAAAGTTCAGATTGATCTATTCTAGTAAAGGCATATATCAGCCTGAGGATCTTTAATCTGTTTTGGCAGAGCGCACTGTCTTCGCCGTTTGTACAAAAACCCCGGAGGATCCGAGGAAAGACGCCTGCAAACAAAGTAATGTTATAGCGGAGCCGTAACAGTTGAAAAGGAAGTCATGAATTTTGTTCAGTGGCAATGCACAAGCAGGCTAACTTACACAACTGTCAGACCTACATGGCATGCAGCAACTTGAGAACAACGGCCAAGTCTTGTAATATCTATATCGAAGCGGGAACGACAAAGCAAGTCGTTAAGCTCTAAGATTTGCCCAGTGCCCACTGATGTAAAAACATTGCCCAAATCACTAATCGAGGAGGAAAGATTCCGACATCACATAGAGTACGGAGTACAGTATCAGTTGGAGAACATTCAGGAACGCATTTACGGCGTGGTGGAAATATTTTGAGTACAGTTAGTCACCCCATTTATTTAAATGAAGACCTTGAACTATCATTGCCTGCATATTTAATTTGTCCAACAGCGCCGGATCAACTTGCCATGGCCGAAGATCTGTATAATAATAATCCATCTCCGCTAGCTTTAACTAACGGTTTAACGTATGGCCTGGCTATTCCAACTTGCTTGGACAAGTTATTGGAGAGGAACCCAGTAGTAATCAAAATTGAATCCTAGTATTCGCAATGGGTTCAAATCCGTTTGTTTTATAGGGATAATTTAAAAAAATAATCCTTAAAAATTTTTAAAATTTCAAAAGGTATCTTTAAAAAATGTAAATTTTTGAAATCAACTGTTATTTATGAAGGACAATAAATATCATAAAATAAGATTTTCAATCACTCATCATTGTTTTCACTTTTATCTATTTTCTGATGTGGTGTACCCTTCCACAATATTAAATCCATCACATGGCTTAGGCCTAAATGAATATCATGCCACTGTATTGATATATTCATTTTTTTATGTGTCACTTAATGAATGAATTGACATCACATTTAGTTTATATATTTCATTTTTTTGAATCACACACTCACCATATTGCCATTTCCTCAGTTATATTTGCATCCAACAGTACCCATAGTGTAATTTTTTTATTTTTTTTTTATCTTTGGCCTCTATAAAAAACCAAAACAATTAGTCATAGGTTATAGTTGTAAATGAGAATGGCATTGAAAGTTGATTAGTAAGATTAATTATGGATGAGTTGTTGAATGTCAATTTGAAGATCAAACAATAGACATTGAGCAAACCCAGGAAAATTAAGTTATCTCTCTTTTTCAAGTTCACATATTTCATCTCACTAATAGTATGAACATGTTGATTCATAGTTATTTTATTGCATTCATAATGCTATGTATTTATGTGTTAAAATTCATGACATGGTTATAGCTTTGGTATCTAATACCATTATTACTTTAACACATGTGTGGGCTTCTCTACCACTTAGTATATAATTCATGGAATTCTCACTAATACAAGATAATGAAAAAAAAAACACATAACTAAGAATTGAATGTAAATCTCTCAACAATCCACTAATCTACAAGTTTGGTAGTTCATCATAAAGATAATGCATAGTTTTTCTTTCTTTCACATAAAAATATTTAATGATCTTGTTTGGTATTAAAAATTCTATTAAGTTTGGTGAAATTTTTTAAATTCTATTAAGTTTGGTGAAATTTCTATCTTTTATGCTCTTGATTATGTTTAGATATGAACTTGCATAAAATGAATCTTGTCAACATAAAAAAAGCTAAAATTGGGATTACAACAATGAGAATTGTGATTTGATTCATTCAATTTATAGCATCATCACATCCTCACTTCTATGTTCTCCACATTTATCATCACTCACCCTTATTCTATGCATCTTTATCTATCACACTTTTTCACTTTCTTCTTCTTGTCTCTAGAAACATTCATATTAGTGTGACAATACTTTGCAAATATTTTGAGAATGTCCCATGGCTCTCTTTCCCTGTGCCTCATCCCAAGCCCGAGATCAAGGAGACATCCTTTGTAGAAATAATGCTTGGAACAACATTTTTGACATCGGGTGGGATTTTTAAGAAAACTAAGGAGAAGGTGACATAATTTTTATTATTGTCAAACTTATGCATTGGGGATTATGCTCTAACATTCCACTCTTTCATGCATTTTCCCATGCTTTGAGAGATAAAGTGAACAATCAATATCTTCAATAAAAATAACATACTTGGTAGTCTTGATGAGCAATTTCCTTTAGTTTCTTGATTCTATGGAATCTTGGGAAGCTCCAAATCATAAACATCTTAACCTAAATAATAATAAATGGTTGCAATCATGATATATTTTCATGTTCTTAGATGTCTATAACACAAGTAGACCATCTTCATTGCTTTTTTAGTAGTTTGATAGAATTATCACCCTTCAACAAAGGCCTCAAGATCTACTATAGTTTCTTATTTTCTAATGATATCTATAATGAACACGGCTCCCATGATTAAGAAAGATTAGGATATGATCAAAATATGAATATAAGATGCAATGCTTATGCATCCTACAAATACATAGATTACATCCTCTCTTACATGGGTGTAACACATTGAAATCCCTCCAAAGAAAACATGTCTCAATGGTTATGAATTTTTTTCTTATTATTGATTTATATATAACATATCAAGAGGTTATATTTGAAATTACAAAGTATGTTTATTATTAATTTCTATTGAAATTTCAACTTATACCTAGTTTGTACTCTTGTTTATTGAAATACAACTACTTTTTCAACTTTTCATCATGGCAGGGTTGAATTAATATATACCATTCAACTTGAAATTAAGTATATCCATACAAATTCGATAACTGAGGCCACCTACTCCAAGGAAATTGTCGGACAACCACCCCCCCCAAAACACCTTAGCTTGGAGATAGGATTCGAGCAACTAGTACTATGATATCATCCTTAACATGAAATTTAGTTAAGAATAGTGTGTTTATGGAAACTTCCCATCAAGAGACCACCAAGTGTAGGGCCTTGAATTAGGTTGGCCATTCTAGTTCCATCATAGTTCTTCTGCATTGATGCTCTCATTGGGGGCATACTTGTCATAGAATGATAAAGGATCCTATTAAAGATGGTTTCTTGGAATAGGTCATTATGACATATTTTTATATTTTCATTGCTTATGTATTTGATTTTTCATTTGAAAATTATTTGGTAAAAACAACTTTAAAGTATTTGTAACTGTCTTTTATTTTTTTGGCATGTATAGCTCCTATGAGATGACACACTTCCTTTCACATGGTAGGGAACCTCATCTCCTAGACTTAATGTAGCCATTACTGCAACATGTACCATTGGGGCTTATCACACCCATATATTTACGTTGTTACAATGTTTCAAATTATTTATATCCTTCATTATTTATATCCTTCATGTGGCATGCATGTCTCTATTATTATTATTGTAGTATGTATAAAGTATTAAAATGTGTTTATCCATTTGTTGGATTTGGATATTTGTACCATTTTATATGAATTAATGAAATCACAATAAAGCATGAAAAAGGATTTATGAAACTTTTTATTGGAAACAAAAAACCTGTGCACTCTTGAAGGAATTTGAATTCTCCTCACTTTCCATCATGGAAAAAGACATTGGATTTAGGTATTTCACTCTAATATATTATAGCTATGCTTATTATTGTCAATATAAATGGTCCTTCTGGACCAAAGAATATGGAAAGTCTATGAGACTATTAATCTCTTCTTGATGAGATCATTCATTAAGAATTGGGTTATCCTTTAATAAACATTGTATCTAGGGGACTCCTATTTTGAAATGGGATGGTAAGATCGTGGACAAGATTCACTGGCTCTTGTCCCTTAGGTTTCATAGTGGATGTATTATCTTTTTCAATGACATATATGATAAACATTAAGGAGATAAATTGCATCCCTAAATTCAAACGAAAATGTAGGTTATCTAACCCTAATAAGTTGGTTGATGGTCATTGATGAATATGAGCAAACATAATCATTAATTGGTGACTTACTCACTTAGTTGTTTAGAATTGTCTATTGTTAGTGTGTCCAATTAAAATGTTTAAGAATTTTTTATTTTTTTTTTCCTATTAAACTTTTACATGGTAGTTTGATTCATTTGTTCTCAACTTATTCATATTACCATTTCCCAAGGAGTATCTCTTAGAATATAAACTCCCTCAGCTCCTAGAGTCTTAGGATTCTTGGAGCCTTGTTCATTTAAATAATTTTTTAATGTGGAAGAGAAGTAATATTAATATTTTATACAACATGTTATGGAAGGTTAAGTCTAAGAAGATATCAAGGTTGTGAAATATGTGGAAGCTAATGTTGGATATCAATAAATCATTTTTAAGGCCATTAATCATGAGATAATTTATTTAGATAGGAGGATTGATCACCTAGTTTCTCATGATTATCCTTGTTGTCAATGTGGCTTGTTAAAATTGTTAAGACAATTTTATGGTTTTTTCCTATTGTCAATCGTACCTGAGGGTGGCTTTATTCGTTGTGCACATGTCCATTACCTTCTAAATCTGATTTGGAAAACAAATTTGAAATAGAGTAGAGATCTTTGAAAAGTAAATGAAACAAAAGGATGCACAAATACCTATGTAGAAGGATATTTAAACTAAGAGGCTTAATCTTCCAGTGGCTCTTCTACTAGCTTTATCTTTTCAATATCCCACATGCGATATTAACAATCTTCCTTATTCCCAAATAGAACCTCCAATCTGGTCCATAGTTCATCTGGAGTTGAGAGTGATTCAACATGATACTGAATTTTAGGAGAAATAAACAAGCATATACTTCCTAAAGCCATATCTTGTCTGTTGAGAAAACAATTTTCTTCTTCTGGAGATTTAAGATTTTCTTATGTTGCCATTTTCAATTAGCATAAGCCCTAATTCTTGAGCGTATGAAAAATCCTTGGCTTCCAATCAACATAATTGTATGGCGTGAGTAGAATAACTTGTGTTGATTCCATCTTTCTTGAATGAATATCCTCTTGAACCTGCAAAAAATTCCTATGTGCCTTGATTATAGCAACCTATGGGATCTTATACCATGTGAAATTTTGATGAAACCCTAAAACCATCCAGAGAGAACCTAGCTAGACAAAATCACATAAAACTTGCAAGAGAGAGAGAGAGAGAGAGAGAGAGAGAGAGAGAGAGAAAATCTATTATTCACAACATAATAAATGACCAATACATATGCATATAAGTAGTCCAAGAGAATCAATGCGCCATTCTTAGGGACTACATGTGTCAATCTTACGTAGTGCATTCACCATGTGCCATAGGAGTGATCTAACGAAGATTTGGACACTAACTCATTGTAATGTGGGTGAACTGCTTTCTAGTCTTAGTTAACTTTTCAAGAGGAAACAATTTAACTGAGTGAAAAGTGTGGAAACCAAGAATAATACATTCATGCAAAGGAAGTGTGCCCTCACGCCCTAAAATATAGGAAATAGATGCATGAGTTATCATCCACTAGTCAATTAAGATGAACTATGGTTGAAATGAAGTCCTAACTTAAATGGCAATGCAACCAACCTCTTAAGAAGAACCTATCCGTAACCATGTTCTGAGGGCTTGATATTATGATTCAACCTCTAGAAAATCTAGGTGAATCTGTTGTTGAATTATGAACCATGTTTCCATTCTCATTCTTCTTGGTTGTAGTGAGAGAATCAAGGATATATTTGTTGTCTTTCTTATCACCCCATCTATCAATTAAGGAATTCTATAGCTCATTCACATTACTAATGCTATTGGAAGGAAATGTCATGAACCTATTTAAGGTACATCTTCTAAAGATACAGAAAATAATCTCATCTTAACATCCTCATGTCTTGCACCATACTTGATATTTAGGGTTTTGAACTTTTTTCAATGATCAACTGCCGACATAACATTGTTTCCTTGAAAACTTGGAAATTTCTCAATGGCATTCTCAACAACATCATGTGGATAGCCTTAAATGTTGGTAAAGATGAAAGGCCTATTTCACTCATCAACAAGCCAATCACCCATGATTACTTTAGTTGGTTGAATACTAACACTCTAAAAAACGTATAGTATATCCTCAACAATGACAGTGTCTAGGTAGTCTTTAAAGACGGGATCTTTCTTGACCTTATGAATTCGATCATGAAATTACTTTTGAAGTTCTTGGATAAAAGGAAGGGTCACTTGAGTTAGAAACCGTGTGGAGTATCTGTTCGGAAGAAGTTAGGTATGTGGAGTCACCATATGATTTTATCCAAAACTCATCAAAATAAATCCAAAAGATCTTAACTTAGGGAATGGATTTTGTCCTCAGCAATGACGTCAAAATGTTGCTGCTCAAACTCACGCCGAGGGAAAGTCCCTCCCTGTGAGGGCAGCTTGAGGTAATGGAACAAGCAATCTGCCCAATATCACCTCAAATGCATTTCTTCTATTCTTCTAAGCTAGGGTCTCTAACCTAGGGTCTCTAACCTAAGGAGAGATTTCCTAAATGTCAAACTAAGTTCTATGGTTGCGAAGGAAGGCTAGTAAGGGAAAGGGCTAAGTTGACTTATGAAAGAATGGATTCAAGGTAAGCTAGAAGGACAACAGCCAAATATCATTTGCAAAGAGTATCTAAACAATATGAAAAGAAGGAAATATTCTTGCCGCTCTTTGATTAAAATTTCACTTGGTAGGGCATTTATAAATATTGAAGGACAATGTATAACCGACAATGACTAGATATCCAATTAAGTGAGTGAATGGTGCATGTGACATTCTCAAAATATGCTTAGGATGTATTGTAATGCATAGAATATCAAAATCTGCTCAGGAGGTATTGTAATGCATAGAACATCAAAACGTTTCCCTTACTAAAACATTAACAGCACTTTAAACCTAGACTAAACTTATGTGACAGTAAAGGTTCATAATAGATTTAGACCATGAAATCAACATATGCATATTATGAAAATTGCATCCTATTTCTTTAACAAGCTTTAAGCTTGTATACATAGAAATAAAATATGTCACTGTTGCAGTAACTCTGCTCAACAAGTAACCCAACACAGCCTATACACCTGCATTGTAACACAAGGAAAATAAGATATGAATGGAGCTACTGCTATAGAAAATGTCGAAGATTCAACTCGAACTCAAAGTTTAAATGTAGTGCAAATGTATATAAAAATCGTAGCGTTTAGGTCGAGTATACATGCATAGATGGTATACCGTAGAAATCAAGCTCGAACACAATAGATCATTATTATAGAAACACAATTCATATCTCTAGTTTGCAACATAAGAT
>JASDQU010323055.1:10535-23547 GCA_032191745.1 Picea mariana
TGTACCACACATGGGGTATTTAATGCATCAGAGATGGTGAATTCACATTACAAGGGTGATTACACATCATTATTTGCACCCCTTGATGACATGGAGTGTTTATTGGACCCATCCATGAGGAGCTCTTGCTTCATTGAGGTCACACATGCCTTTGAGAGGATTTTATTGATGGGACAACTCACACATGCTAGGTGACATAATCTTCTTCTAGGATGCTTCTTCACTTCTTGGACCATTCCTTGGATGGACGAGGTAGACATTGGAGCATTTTAATTTTTTTGGATCATTGACTTGAATTGGTTGTACCATTTATGTGGATGTTGGCACTTTTATTAAGGGGTGCACCTCCCTTGGGTTCTACTTGGTCCTTACATGTGACTTTTATATTGTATTTGGCCTCTTCTAGAGGGACATCTAACTTATTGATCATAGTATTTGATGTTTTTTATTATTTACTTGTACTTTTGCCATGGTTTTCCCGGGAAAATGGTTTTTAGCTCATGGTTTTGAGCTAAGCATGTGGTTATGTATTGTAATCTAGGAGGATTCTCATCTATAACTGGAGAACTCCTCCCTCATTTCAAATCGTTGGATTTTAACAAGAAGCTTGGTTATTGAGATCTACTTAGTATCATTTTTTCTTTTTCTAAGTTGATAGTAATTTTTCAAGGGTTAGATCAATTTTCTTTGAGATTGCTTGGAAGAACATGGATGCAACAAGGCCAAACAAGTGCTCAATGCTGCACTTGGAAGGGTTTTAAGGTAAGAATTATTACATTCTCTTTGATCATCAGAGTTTCTTGTTCATGGATTAATATAGGATGTCTAATAGCTCTTCTCTTTTGCTTGGTTAGCCTTTAATTTCACCTTGTCTACCACCGTGAAAGACTCCTCACAGATCAATCCTCCCATGCATCCTTGAAGAATTCCTTCATGTCTTAAGTGGTGCTTGAGGGGGTAATCATGGGCATACCCTTCAACACTCTTCTTCCTAAACCCTAGGCTTCAAATTGAGGTGAAGAGGTGACCCAGTGGCCATCTAAAGAACTAGTTTCTTTAATGTCTTCAACAACATTAAATTAAAAAAGAAAAATTCATTTTATTTTCTTTTTCAGCTATATTGCATATCATAATATTTTGGAGGCTAGAAGATTTTACCAGGATACCTTAAGCCAACAGTTTGAGGGTTTCAAGTATTTTTGTTATTCATCTCGCCAAACTCTTGGGTTATTTGGCCGTATGCTTACAGATTTCATCATTCATCCTATTGTCTGACTGCTTATTTCTTCTATCAATCAAGTATTGCTGCCCTGGATCTACATTTTTGGGCATATCACTGTGAAGTTTGAGGCCAGTTGTATTCTTCCCAAGTTAGCGTTACAAAGTATTTCCACACATGTCTATTCCAACAAGTGATCTGAGCTTTAAACTCTTGCAACGACCTTGCATTCCCTTGTATCGTTTCCTATACTCCTCGGTCGTATCTCTGTCTTTCTCACTGTCAAACTGCAAAGTACACAAATTTCCATGGTATAGTTTGGACTATCTTCAGGATGCTGTTTATCTATGCTTTACTTCAATGCATGTTAACCTTGTCTCCAACCTATCCAATGACCTATTTCGTTTGAGCATTGTTACATCATTTCGATAGACAAATAAGTCAATTCATAAGTGAGGGTATTGTGAATTAAGGGTTCGAATTTATTTGGTCGTTAGTCTATGTTACATACAAGCCTTGGTCTGGGTGTTATGATATATGTGGCAATATAAACACAAGTGAATGAAATAACTCATAGTGGCTGGTATAGTCTTGCAACCTTTCCTATGTCCGAGCTTTAAATTGTGCTGAAAATTGATCACATCGAGTCATTACAGTACTGACCCAATTCATTGCTAAGTCTGATACGAATTGTTTGCTCCAAGGAGATGACGATTCCTGACAATGGTGAAAAGTTAGGGTTTGTCTCCCAGTTGTGGCCTACTTTGTTAACTTTGTCACACAAGATTTCCCTAAGCACTCTATTTGAACACCATACTACTAACGTATACCTATGAAATATGAGAACTGATAGTTTAAACATTTTACTTAATCCATGGATCTTGTTATTGGCACTGTCTTTACTTATATCTTCTGACTAGAGTTTCATGTTTGTGTTAAAGGAATTGAAATAGTAGTTGTTCATACATAGCATACTCGCCTAATATTGCAAAATTTGAACATATATTACTTTACAAACAGTACCTTCATAGTAGTGATCCATTTCGTGGATAGGTTTGGCACGAGTAAGATACCATTTACATGTATATGACTGCAATTTTGTCAGTGCACTGTATTTGTTATCTGAGTTTAAAGCAGCATACTGGAATTTACTACAACATTGATACATTCATGTGTGGATTTAATGGCATGAATGTGTTCAAGGTATAATGAATTGATTGAGTTAGACACAACAGTCGTTCCATACTCATCTTATGTTGCAAACTAGAGATATGAATTGTGTTTCTATAATAATGATCTATTGTGTTCGAGCTTGATTTCTACGGTATACCATCTATGCATGTATACTCGACCTAAACGCTACGATTTTTATATACATTTGCACTACATTTAAACTTTGAGTTCGAGTTGAATCTTCGACATTCTCTATAGCAGTAGCTCCATTCATATCTTATTTTCCTTGTGTTACAATGCAAGTGTATAGGCTGTGTTGGGTTACTTGTTGAGCAGAGTTACTGCAACAGTGACATATTTTATTTCTATGTATACAAGCTTAAAGCTTGTTAAAGAAATAGGATGCAATTTTCATAATATGCATATGTTGATCTCATGGTCTAAATCTATTATGAACTTTTACTGTCACATAAGTTTAGTCTAGGTTTAAAGTGCTATTAATGTTTTAGTAAGGGAAACGTTTTGATGTTCTATGCATTACAATACCTCCTTAGCAGATTTTGATATTGTATGCATTACAATACCTCCTAAGCATATTTTGTGAATGTCACATGCACCATTCACTCACTTAATTGGATATCTAGTCATTGTTGGTTATACATTGTCCTTCAATATTTATAAATGCCCTACCAAGTGAAATTTTAATCAAGAGTGGCAAGAATATTTCCTTCTTTTCATATTGTTTAGATACTCTTTGCAAATGATATTTGGTTGTTGTCTTTCTAGCTTACCTTGAATCCATTCTTTCATAAGTCAATATAAGTCAACTTAACCCTTTCCCTTACTAGCCTTCCTTCGCAACCATAGGACTTAGTTTGACATTTAGGAAATCTCTACTTAGGTTAGAGACCCTAGGTTAGAGACCCTAGCCTAGAAGAATAGAAGAAATGCATTTGAGGTGATATTGGGCAGATTGCTTGTTCCACAAGCTCCCCTCACAGGGAGGGACTTTCCCTCGGCGTGAGTTTGAGCAGCAACATTTTGACGTCATTGCTGAGGACAAAGTCCATTCCCAAAGTTAAGATCTTTTGGATTTATTTTGATGAGTTTTGGATAAAATCATATGGTGACTCCACATACCTAACTTCTTCCAAATAGATACTCCACACGGGTTCAACTCAAGTGACCCTTCCTTTTATCCAAGAACTTCAAAAGTAATTTCATGATCGAATTCATAAGGTCAAGGAAGATCCCGTCTTTAAAGACTACCTAGACTCTGTCATTGTTGAGGAGGATATACTATATGTTTTTTAGAGTGTTAGTATTCAACCAACTAAAGTAATCATAGGTGATTGGCTTGATGAGTGAAATAGGCCTTTCATCTTTACTAACATTTAAGGCTATCCACATGATGTTGTTGAGAATTCCATTGAGAAATTTCCAAGATTTCAAGGAAACAATGTTATGTCCGCAGTTGATCATTGAAAAAAGTTCAAAACCCTAAATATCAAGTATGGTGCAAGACATGAGGATGTCAAGATGAGATTATTTTCTGTATCTTTAGAAGATGTACCTTAAATAGGTTCATAACATTTCCTTTCAATAGCATTAGTAATGTGAATGAGCTATAGAATTCCTTAATTGATAGATGGGGTGATAAGAAAGACAACAAATATATCCTCGATTCTCTCACTACAACCAAGAAGAATGAGAATGGAAACATGGTTCATAATTCAACAACAGATTCACCTAGATTTTCTAGAGGTTGAATCATAATATCAAGCCCTCAAAACATGGTTACAGAGAGATTCTTCCTAAAAATTAAGGTTCTTCCTAAAAGGTTGGTTGCATTGCCATTTAAGTTAGGACTTCATTTCAACCATAGTTCATCTTAGTTGACTAGTGGATGGTAACTCATGCATCTATTTCCTATATTTTAGGGTGTGAGGGCACACTTCCTTTGCATGAATGTATTATTCTTGGTCTCCACACTTTTCACTCAGTTAAATTGTTTCCCCTTGAAAAGTTAACTAAGACTAGAAAGCAGTTCACTCACATTACAATGAGTTAGTGTCCAAATCTTCGTTAGATCACTCCTATAGCACATGGTGAATGTACTACGTAAGATTGACACATGTAGTCCCTAAGAATGGCGCATTGATTCTCTTGGACTACTTATATGCATATGTAATGGTCATTTATTATGTTGTGAATAATAGATTTTCTCATTCTTTCACTCATTATTCTCTCTCTCTCTCTCTCTCTCTCTCTCTCTCTCTCAATTCTCTTGCAAGTTTTATGTGATTTTGTCTACCTAGGTTCTCTTTAGGGTTTCATCAAAACTTCACATGGTATAAGATCCCATAGGTTGCTATAATCAAGGCACATAGGAATTGTTTGCAGGTTCAAGAAGATATTAATTCAAGAAAGATGGAATCAACACAAGTTATTCTACTCACACCATACAATTATGTTGATTGGAAGACAAGGATTTTTCATACGCTCAAGAATCAGGGCTTATGCTAATTGAAAATGGCAACATAAGAAAATCTTAAATCTCCAGAAGAAGAAAATTGTTTTCTCAACAGACAAGATATGGCTTTAGGAAGTATATGCTTGTTTATTTCTCCTAAAATTCAGTATCATGTTGAATCACTCTCAACTCCAGATGAACTATGGACTAGATTGGAGGTTCTATTTGGGAATAAGGAATATTGTTAAGATCGCATGTGGGATATTGAAAAGATAAAGCTAGTAGAAGAGCCACTGGAAGATTAAGCCTCTTAGTTTAAATATCCTTCTACATAGGTATTTGTGCATCCTTTTGTTTCATTTACTTTTGAAAGATGTCTACTCTATTTAAGATTTGTTTTCCAAATCAGATTTAGAAGGTAATGGACATGTGCACAATGAATAAACCCACCCTCACGTACGATTGATAATAGGAAAAAACCATAAAATTTTCTTAACAATTTTAACAAGCCACATTGACAACAAGGATAATCATGAGAAACTAGGTAATCAATCCTCCTATCTAAATAAATTATCTCATGATTAATGGCCTTAAAAATGGTTTATTGATATCCAACATTAGCTTCCACATATTTCACAACCTTGATATCTTCTTAGACTTAACCTTCCATAACATGTTGTATAAAATATTAATATTACTTCTCTTCCACATTAAAAAATTATTTAAATGAACAAGGCTCCAAGAATCCTAAGACTCTAGGAGCTGAGGGAGTTTATATTCTAAGAGATACTACTTGGGAAATGGTAATATGAATAAGTTGAGAACAAATGAATCAAACTACCATGTAAAAGTTTAATAGAAAAAAAAAACATAAAAGTTTCTTAAACATTTTAATTGGACACACTAACAATAGACAATTCTAAACAACTAAGTGAGTAAGTCACCAATTAATGACTATCTTTTCTCATATCCATCAATGACCATCAACCAACTTATTAGGGTTAGATAACCTACATTTTTCGTTTGAATTTAGGGATGCAATTTATCTCCTTAATCATTTATCATATATGTCATTGAAAAAGATAATACATTCACTATGAAACCTAAGGGACAAGAGCCAGGGAATCTTGTCCACGGTCTTACCATCCGATTTCAAAATAGGAGTCCCCTAGATACAATGTTTATTAAAGGATGACCCAATTCTTAATGAATGATCTCATCAAGAAGGATATAATATATTAGAGTGAAATATATTTAAACTATAATATATTAGAGTGAAATACCTAAATCCAATGTCTTTTTCCATGATGGAAAGTCAGGAGAATTCAAATTCCTCAAGAGTGCCTTCTAAGCCTAGTCCTTTTCATCCATAGCCCTAATTACTCATTTGGAAAATAATTTTTGGGCTTATGTGTGGAATTTTAAGGTATGTAAGTCCCTACAATCTTTCAAGGTGCAATATAAGTCCTAGTTTAATATGGAAACCTTTGGCACAGGTTTTTTGTTTCCAATAAAAAGTTTCATAAATCCTTTTTCATGCTTTATTGTGATTTCATTAATTCATATAAAATGGTACAAATATCCAAATCCAACAAATGGATAAACACATTTTAATACTTTATACATACAACAATAATAATAATAGAGACATGCATGCCACATGAAGGATATAAATAATTTGAAACAATGTAACAACTTAAATATATGGGTGTGATAATCCCCAATGGTACATGTTGCAGTAATGGCTACATTAAGTCTAGGAGATGACGTTCCTACCATGTGAAAGGAAGTGTGTCATCTCATAGGAGCTATACATGCCAAAAAAATAAAAGACAGTTACAAATACTTTAAAGTTGTTTTTACCAAATAATTTTCAAATGAAAAATCAAATACATAAGCAATGAAAATATTAAAATATGTCATAATGACCTATTCCAAGAAACCATCTTCAATAGGATCCTTTATCATTCTATGACAAGTATGCCCCCAATGAGAGCATCAATGCAGAAGAACTATGATGGAACTAGAATGGCCAACCTAATTCAAGGCCCTACACTTGGTGGTCTCTTGATGGGAAATTGCCATAAACACACTATTCTTAACTAAATTTCATGTTAAGGATGATATCATAGTACTAGTGGCTCGAATCCTATCTCCAAGCTAAGGTGTTTTGGGGGGGGTGGTTGTCCGCCAATTTCCTTGGAGTAGGTGGCCTCAGTTATCAAATTTGTATGGATATACTTAATTTCAAGTTGAATGGTATATATTAATTCAACCCTGCCATGATGAAAAGTTGAAAAGGTAGTTGTATTTCAATAAACAAGACTACAAACTAGGTATAAGTTGAAATTTCAATAGAAATTAATAATAAACATACTTTGTAATTTCAAATATAACCTCTTGATATGTTATATATAAATCAATAATAAGAAAAAAATTCATAACCATTGAGACATGTTTTCTTTGTAGGGATTTCAATGTGTTACACCCATGTAAGAGAGGATGTAATCTATGTATCTGTAGGATGCATAAGCATTGCATCTTATATTCATATTTTGATCATACCCCAATCTTTCTTAATCATGGGAGTCGTGTTCATTATAGATATCATTAGAAAATAAGAAACTATAGTAGATCTTGAGGCCTTTGTTAAAGGGTGATAATTCTATCAAACTACTAAAAAAGCAATCAAGATGGTCTACTTGTGTTATAGACATCTAAGAACATGAAAATCTATCATGACTGCAACCATTTATTATTATTTAGGTTAAGATGTTTATGATTTGGAGCTTCCCAAGATTCCATAGAATCAAGAAACTAAAGGAAATTGCTCATCAAGACTACCAAGAATGTTATTTTTATTGAAGATATTGATTGTTCACTTTATCTCTCAAACCATGAAAAAATGCATGAAAGAGTGGAATGTTTGAGCATAATCCCCAATGCATAAGTTTGACAATAATAAAAATTATGTCACCTTCTCCTTAGTTTTCTTAAAAATCCCACCCGATGTCAAAAATGTTGTTCCAAGCATTATTTCTACAAAGGATGTCTCCTTGATCTCGGGCTTGGGATGAGACACAGGGAAAGAGAGCCATGGGACATTCTCAAAATATTTGCAAAGTATTGTCACACTAATATCAATGTTTCTAGAGACAAGAAGAAGAAAGTGAAAAAGTGTGATAGATAAAGATGCATAGAATAAGGGTGAGTGATGATAAATTTGGAGAACATAGAAGTGAGGATGTGATGATGCTATAAATTGAATGAATCAAATCACAATTCTCATTGTTGTAATCCCAATTTTATCTTTTTTTACGTTGACAAGATTCATTTTATGCAAGTTCATATCTAAACATAATCAAGAGCATACAAGATAGAAATTTCACCAAACTTAATAGAATTTTTAATACCAAACACGATCATTAAATATTTTTATGTGAAAGAAAGAAAAACTATGCATTATCTTTATGATGAACTACCAAACTTGTAGATTAGTGGATTGTTGAGAGATTTACATTCAATTCTTAGTTATGTGTTTTATTTTTCATTATCTCTTGTATTAGTGAGAATTCCATGAATTATATAGCAAGTGGTAGAGAGGCCCACACATGTGTTAAAGTAATAATGGTATTAGATACCAAAGCTATAACCATGTCATGAATTTTAACACATAAATACATAGCATTATGAATGCAATAAAATAACTATGAATCAACATGTTCATACTATTAGTGAGATGAAATATGTGAACTTGAAAAAGAGAGATAACCTAATTTTCCTAGGTTTGCTCAATGTCTATTGTTTGATCTTCAAATTGACATTCAACAACTCATCCATAATTAATCTTACTAATCAACTTTCAATGCCATTCTCATTTACAACTATAACCTATGACTAATTGTTTTGGTTTTTTATAGAGGGCAAAGATAAAATAAAAAATAAAAAAATTACACTATGGGTACTGTTGGATGCAAATATAACTGAGGAAATGGCATTATGGTGAGTGTGTATTCAAAAAAATGAAATATATAAACTAAATGTGATGTCAATTCATTCATTAAGTGACAGATAAAAAAAATGAATATATCAATATAGTGGCATGATATTCATCTAGGCCTAAGCCATGTGATGGATTTAATGTTGTGGAAGGGTACACCATATCAAGGAATAGATAAAAGTGAAAACAATGATGAGTGATTGAAAATCTTATTTTATGATATTTATTCTCCTTCATAAATAACAGCTGATTTCAAAAATTTACATTTTTTAAAGATACCTTTTGAAATTTTAAATTTTAAATTTTTTTTAATGATTATTTTTTTAAATTATCCCTATAAAACAAACGGATTTGAACCCATTGCGAATACTAGGATTCAATTTTGATTACTACTGGGTTCCTCTCCAATAACTTGTCCAAGCAAGTTGGAATAGCCAGGCCATACGTTAAACCGTTAGTTAAAGCTAGCGGAGATGGATTATTATTATACAGATCTTCGGCCATGGCAAGTTGATCCGGCGCTGTTGGACAAATTAAATATGCAGGCAATGATAGTTCAAGGTCTTCATTTAAATAAATGGGGTGACTAACTGTACTCAAAATATTTCCACCACGCCGTAAATGCGTTCCTGAATGTTCTCCAACTGATACTGTACTCCGTACTCTATGTGATGTCGGAATCTTTCCTCCTCGATTAGTGATTTGGGCAATGTTTTTACATCAGTGGGCACTGGGCAAATCTTAGAGCTTAACGACTTGCTTTGTCGTTCCCGCTTCGATATAGATATTACAAGACTTGGCCGTTGTTCTCAAGTTGCTGCATGCCATGTAGGTCTGACAGTTGTGTAAGTTAGCCTGCTTGTGCATTGCCACTGAACAAAATTCATGACTTCCTTTTCAACTGTTACGGCTCCGCTATAACATTACTTTGTTTGCAGGCGTCTTTCCTCGGATCCTCCGGGGTTTTTGTACAAACGGCGAAGACAGTGCGCTCTGCCAAAACAGATTAAAGATCCTCAGGCTGATATATGCCTTTACTAGAATAGATCAATCTGAACTTTGCAAGGATAGCGTCCAGAGAAGCAAGATGTTTCATTAACATCAATGAATTAATATTAAGCTAAGACACCTGATATGAGATACAGGAAACATTGAAATACCAGTACTGAACAAGTGATAAGTTATATATATATGAATTTCACATAAAAAAATGAAACAATTAATAAAACATTTACAGGATGATAGTACAAATTCAATCATACAATTAGTACTACATCAATAGTTTTCTCATTAAGTTGTCAAAATCAAAATGTGTTACATAGACACCCACACTCCTAAGTCATAAGTCATTACTAAGCCTACATGCTACTATAGGTGGGAATGGCAATGGAAAATACAAAATAAGGTATATAGTAGAACAATAGATGGAAGAATCCCATAGCACGAGACTCTTAGTCCTGCTACTCTCTCCTCCAATCTCCGACTCTATATTCAATCCAATCCATGGAACTGGATCTGCTATGGTGGAGAATGGCCCCTCAAGAGGAATATCATCCTCAAAAGTGACCTGCTTTAGCACTAGTTCATTAAGATCCATGTTGGCCAATGCAACTCAACATTGTTGTCCAAACCCATATCATCATGAAACACATCCCACATCTTTGTCTTTCCCTTCAACCACTCCTCCCTCTGCTTGTAAATAAGACGTAAGTTGGTGTGCAGATACACCATTGTCTCTCCCCTGGACTACTCAAGTCCACTCTTCTTCAAACTGTACAAATTCACATTTGTGTTCCAATTCCTCTCACAACAACATGATGAAGTAACGTGAGAGAGGATCCTCATGGATAACTTCTATAGAAGAGGGAATGTTGCCCCATGAGTTTCCCCCCAAGCATAGGGCTACTTAGTCCCCGTCTCTGAGCACATCATAGCTAGAAAATCTCTCAGTGCTAGAAGAAAACTCTATGAAGCCCCCGTCCACCTCATAAAGGGATGCTCTATCCAGATATATCCACCTAAATGATTCCTCCTTCTCATCTGAAATATTGTGATCCATATGAGGATGGAATTTGTGTGAAGTCCCACCACTGAGCCAATCATTGTTGTGGTATTTGGGATTAAATGAGTGAGCCAAGCAATCCAAAGGTGTGCAATTCTTATACCACTTGTTGATAAGAATATCCTATATGGTGGTGAAAAAGATCTCTGGTGGTGTCCCATACTCAGGGGACTCATTTTGTAAAAAAAATTGGTCCTCTCTGATTCAATCATGGAATCCCACCCGTTGTAAACCTCTCCTAGAATGGGCTTGTCCATGTCTGCAAACTGTAACAAAGAGATGATAGGATCCATAATCTTAATAGTAAGATATGCCCTCCCACCAAGCATCATCTAACACCATATCCTTGACCTTTTTTGAAGAACCTTCATCTATCTTTCACTAAAAAAAACCAAAAATATGAAATAACCGTGGAGCCAAGAATGGGATTGACCTCCCTCGACCTCTTAAGCATGATGATCAAGGAGATGAATTGAATATCTGCAATCTTGAACAACGATAGATGTGTGTACTCTTTATAGATTGTGAGGGCATTGGTATGGTTTTGTACAAAATTGTCGATATGATGTGCATCCTCAATAATACTTCTGATCCATGTCACATCCAAAGCAATGGTTTTAAGTGTTGAATTCAAGGAATGAACAATGCAATGTGTCCAAAATATTTATGAATATTTCGCTTCCACAATCATGCCAATAGCCTTGCAAACATGTGCATTATCTTTAATAATTTGCACAAAAGATTATACAACTACACCTTCAATAACTTCAATGAACAACTCACCCATATATTGTGCATCCTTGTATTTTCCAAGAGCATCCACCACTTTCAAGAAGAATGGTCCATTCAAGGAAGACACCATGAATTTGATGAGTGGATGGCATGTTGAATTTGTCCATCCATCAGAAACAATACTAAAACTAGATGAGGGTCATGATGATTTAATAGGCTCTAGCATCTTATCCACATCCTTCTTTTCCTTAACCAACAATGTGGTTCTAAGCTTCTTTTATCTAGGAGGCATGTACCCTATTTGATCGCTTTGATATATACCTAGACACATCTCAATAAACAAAGGATACCATGCAACATTAAATGAGATGAAGTTGGGATAGAAAAAAAACCAATGGTAAGATGCATCTCATCTTGTTTTTCTTGTTAAAATATATTGTCCATTTGACCCATTGCACGCATCTTTTTGTTATTGTACTCCCACCCCCAAAAGGGTGATTGCTAGATGATTTCATCAAGAATGAAATATGAAACTCATTCTTGGTTCTCCTAGATGTTTCTTCCATGATCACATCACCAAAACGGGCCTCTCTTTCCAATTCTCTTCGTTTGGATGAATTCACTCCTTGACACTGTCAAAGTTCACAAATTGTGCCCAACAAATGGCCCTTTACTCATAACTATGTGCTCTTAAATTTATTATTGAAAAAACTACATTTCCAAAGAACATTTCCTCCCCCCTTTAACTTGGACTCAGAACCCTAATGTCGTGTTACATACTTCCACAATGGATACTTTGAATCTTCAACCTGTTGTTTTGCTAAAACATTGTTTTTTTTTTCTTCAGAATTTGAAATTGTTGCGACAACCCCACTTCCAACAAATGGAACACTAGCAGATCTTGATGAAAATGAAGGAGGGGGGCCAACATTAGTGGGTTAATTTCTCCCTTTTCTTTTCCCTTTTATAGCTACCATTGATGATTGAACCATGACTTCTATAACAATGTTCTTGGACTATTGTTGTAGCAATTTTTTTTGAAAATGGTGGACAAATCCAGTTGCTTGACACTTGGAATCCCTTCTCACACTCCACAAAAACCTTACCTACACTCCAAATCGACTGAAGCTCCAATATTTGAGACAAATGACCAAAAAATGGAGGGATTTATTGTTTTCATGGGCCACACGCTGCTCTTTTTCATAGGACACATTTCCCTTTTTCGAGACATGATTTAAGCACGTGCCAGACACGTGTTTGCGTCGTGTCCCATGAAAAGGACATGATAAAAACACATGCATGGCACACATTTTCCTCATTTTGTTTCGAACACGAATGACACGCGACACATAG
>JASDQU010323057.1:0-11938 GCA_032191745.1 Picea mariana
TTAATATGATTATAAATGATTTATAAGCAAACGAACACGATCATGTGTTAACTTATAATATCTCATAATTAAAAGTAGCGATTGTGTAGCTTAAGCTATGACGTTAAACAATCACTATCCTTTCTTTGAAAATGTTAATTATGTGGTTTCTATTAGAAGTAATTTTTTTTTTAACAAGAATGGTTATGAAATATATTAGGAAGACAACATAAAACTACTGGTACGATTACAATCAACCTTCATTAGAGCAGGTTTAGTGTTAACTTCGAACGTTAGCCCCCGAATAAATTTCTTAAGGTAATCTGTCGTAACCCTCGTTTCCATCTAAAGATAGGATACCTTTGCTTAGTAGTATTGCCTTGTTTGCCTCTTTATCCGCTTTGTCGTTTAATTCCCGTAGTATGTGGAATAATTGGATTTGCTGAAAGCTGGCTAGAAGGAGTTTGATTTTCTTGAGGATTTGCCTGAGTCGCATATGACTGGGAAGAATCTTAGAAGAAAGAGCTTGAATAATGATACGAGAATCCCCAAAGACATTTAGATCTGTAATGTTCTTGGCTAGGGTTTGAGAGAGTCCTTGCCAGAGGGCTAACACTTCAACTATGTTATTCATGTTCTTGCCAATTCCCCAAGAATACGAGAGAACCTTTATTTCTTTGGGATCTATAAGCACCCCTCCCCCACCGAGGTTTCCTTTAGAAGCTTCGTCAAAGAAGAGGTTATGTCTCTGAAGTGAGTTTCACCACTTTGTGAAGGATGAAGAGTCTAATCTGATCTCCCATTTGATTGTGGGAGGCACTGGGACTGTTTCCACTTTTAGCGGATTTGGGAGAATGCTAGACATCCATTCTTCTTCGATAGAAGTTAAATTTCCTTTGTTCGCTAGAAGATGAATAGAGGAAAGGAAGTCTGCCATCAAAGCTTTGAATTTTGCAACCACTTGGTCTGCACTGGCTTTTTTCCCTTTGAATATTCGAGCATTGCGCTCTAACCAGAGTTTTCATAGAATAAATTTGGGAAGGGATACCCAACAACATAAAGGGAGAAGGGACACGCAACTTGCCAACAGATGAGGAGTGAGGTTAACTTCGCTGGGAGGTTTACAGGGTTCATCCAAGGGGTTAACGCTCGACTCCATACCTCCCGAGCAAAAGGGCAGTTCAACAGTAGATGGATCGCCGATTCTCTCTCTGAAACGCAGAAGGGGCAGTGCATGGGGCCTTCCTATCCTTTTTTTTGAGGTTGTCTCCTATAAGTATGACGATGTGAGCCAAAATCCAGATGAACATATCGATTTTTGGAAGACATTTCACCCTCCATATTTCTTTCCACAGAGCTGGATTGGGAGGAACATTCAGAATTGCGCTGACCTGATTCTATCCTTTGGAGTAAGTGTACAAGGCGGATTTAGATCCCCATCCCCTGAGATCTTTCTGATTTGCTGCAGTTGGCGATTTCCCATGAAGAAAATCTCGTAGCAGAGTTTCTTCGTTTTGCAGATGAATTGGGCTTCTTGGTAATTTCTAGTCTTTCTAGATTTTGGTTTCATTCGAATGCCAGTTTGAAATATCCCACAACGTGGATAACTTCTGGGCACGGAGAAAGTCTTTGAGATTAGATGTGCCTGGCAGGGAGTCTAATGGTGGCTCTCCCAGAATCGAGTCCTCCCATATAAAGACATTTTTCCCGTTACCTGGGATCCAAGTTAGGAGAGGTTTGAAGAATCCAGAGGCTTTTTGACATACTTTGAAAATAGGGGATCCTTTTGAGACTTTAGGGATTGTGTCAAGACATCTCCTCCTAGCTCCAGTGAATTATTTCTTCCATAATGCGTTTTTTCTCTAGGTTAGCTTTCTAGTTACCAGATTCCAGAGGAGCTTGGCCCCTAGTGCCAAATTTTGGGATCTCAGATCTCTTATCTGAAGGCCTCCTTCTGAGTAAGACTTTATTGTTTTCCCCCAGCTGACTAGTGACAATGTATTGTCACTCTGTTTACCTCCTTTCCACAAAAATGTTCTCATAATTCCCTCAAGTTTGGTTATAATTCCATTTGGATCTAAAAGAATGGAGCTTTGATATATCATAATGTTGTTAAGGACATATTTGATGAGAACAAGCTTCCCTGCCAGATTTAGCCAGGTAGCCCCCCAAGCTTGGATTTTGGCTTTAATCTTGTCAAGCAAGGGAGACCAGTGAGAGGAATTAGGCTTGGATTTGAAAATGGGAACTTCTAAATATTTGAATGAATCCCACTGTGTTTCTCCTTCCATCTCCATAATGCGAGCTATTTCCACCATTTCCCTTGGCTTGCAGTTCCATCCAAAGATTTGACTCTTCCTGTAGTTTATCTGGCTCCTAGAAGCTTCCTTATAGAGATCTAGTTGTTGTTTAAATTTACGGGCTATGATGGTACTTGCCCCTCCCAATAGAAGCGTATCATCAACAAATTGAGCATGATTGATATCTTTGACCCCTCTTGCTATTTTTATGCCCATTAATTCATGTTGAATACGACATTGTTCTAGTGGGAAGCTAAGCGTTGAAGCTTGAATGGCATAAAGCAGAGGAGACAATGGGCAACCCTGTCTAAGCCCCCTAGAAGCTTGAAAAATTTATGCTGCTCAACCATTGACTAACGGGGCAATCCATGGAGACCCGATACAAGCCTTAATCCAGTGAATGAAAGCAGTGTTGAAGCCAAACTTCTGTATTACCTGAAATAAAAAATCATGCCTTACTCTGTCAAAAGCATTTGCAAGATCTAACTTCACAACCATACCTTTTTCGCGCCAATGCATGCTTCAATGAATCGCTTCTTGAACCAGAATTATGTTGTCAGTGATATGCCTTCCTTTGATGAAGCCACCTTGGTTCTCTGGGATGATTGCTGGTAGAATATCTTTGAGACAGTTGGTGATCACTTTTGTGATAATTTTGTAACCAGTGTTACAAAAGGAGATTGCGCGAAATCTGTGAAAGGATAAGGCTCCTTTTTCTTTGGGTATTAAGGCTAAGAATGCAGAGTTGGTGCTCCCACCAATCTTGTGGCAATTTTGTGACTTTATTACCAGCTTATGCAGGTCATGTTTTATGATTGGCCAGTAGACTTGGAGGAATCGGGTTGTAAAGCCGTCAGGACCAGGTGCTTTATCGGAGTCAATGCTGTCCAAAGCCAATTTAATTTCTTTTAACGTGATCGATTCTATAAGTTGTTGATTGGATCTTGTGCGGACGACCGAAGGAATCAAATTGAGAACTTGCTGGTGGATTCCACTGGAAGACCACAGTATAAATACCTTTAAAATGGAGATGGGTAGCCTGCTTGATACCTTCAAAATCATTTACAATGTGATTCTGGCTATGGATTTCCTTTACAGAATTGAATTGTTTTTTGGCTTCTGCTTGCTTATGAAAAAAATTAGTGTTCTTATCCCCAAATTTTAGCCAAAGGCTACGAGATTTTTGTCGCCAATAATCTTCTCCCTCTTTGTAGGCTGCATGGAGCTTTCTATGGAGGGTTGTTTCTTTCTCCAGGTTGTTTGGGTTTGGATTTCCTTCTTCCATAGAAAGTTGATGAATTTCTAGCTGCTGTTGGGATTCCACTCTTTGGGCTGTAGGAGATTTTAAGGATTTTGCCCAAACTTTGAGAGCTCGCTTCATTCTTCGAAGTTTTTCTTCCCACAAAAAAAAGGGAGAACCTGTGACAGGAATCTGCCATACTCGATTGACCAAATCATGGAAATCCTCATGCTGGATCCAGGAGGGGTTGAAGCGAAAAGGGATTTGACCCAGAGAAGATTCTTTGGTAAATTCTAGGAAGATTGGTTTGTGATCGAAGGCATTGAAGGGAAGGATTTTAGAGACCGCGTTGAGGTCTAAGAGGAGGAAGGAGCTCTGGACCAAGAATATGTCCAACCTTGCTGCTATGTGCCACGGGCCGGTTCTTTTATTAGACCAAGTGTATTTTCCTCTGGGGGTTTTATATCTTCCAGATCCCAATCAAGAATGATGTCTTCAACCCATTCTCGACAAGGGTCTCTTACGATGGATCCACCTTTTTTTTCTCCAAGGGACAAAGTAACATTGAGATCTTCGTCAATAATAATGTTCTTCAATTGATGGCTGCTAAGAAACTCTTTCAAAATATTCCAACAGTTTTTTTTTTTCCAGAGGGAAGAATAGGAAAATAAATATTAAATAAACAGATGTGGGTACCTGACTCCTTATGAATTAGCTTGGTGAGGATCCAATGGGTACATTGCTTAGTATTCAATAGATCAAAAGTGGAGGAGTTCCATAGGGAGCCAATTCCTCCAGATGTTCCTCTAGCGCTGACCACTACGCCTGCTCCTTTGTTCCAAAAGGTTGCCCTGGATTGGAGAAATTCTGATTCCTCTAGTTTAATCTCATGGACAAGTAGAATATCTGGGTTTGAGATTCAGAGTAAGTTTTTCATTGCTTATTTTTTGTTTTGGCTTCCTAACCCCCTACAATTCCAGGAGACTATCTTCATTACTTTCTTTTTGGATTGGAAGGAGTCCTTTGAGAGGGCTGCCCTTGATTCTTTGTGATTTTGAGATTTAGCATTGTTTCCAGAGTTTGTTGAGATCCTTGGAGTTTATATTTGTATGTCTCCCTTTCTCTTCTTTCTTTTGTCGTTTTCCTTCCTCTGGTGGCTAGTTTTGGGGGGTTCTGAGATAACCCAGTCTCTGCTTCACCCTCAGTTTCTTCCAATGTCTCTTCCTATGTCCCTGAAAGCTGGGTTTCTGGGATTTCTCCTGGTTCTCACTGAGGAGGTGGTTCCTTGTTAGCTTGGCTTGTCGTTTTTGGATTGTTTTGTTTTTCTTCTTTATTTTCAGTTGTAGGTATTTCATTCTCTTTTCCTCCAAGCACCGCAAAGCTATTCCCCATATCATTTTGACCTCTTTGGTTTTTCCTTTCCTTTTTGGAATTAGGGTTGGGGTTTGTCTTGGATGTTTTCACTTGCTGCCATCCTTCTCCTGAATCTTTCTCTTGCTGTAATACCTGGGTTTTTGGGCAATGCTTTTGGAAATGCCCATATTCGTGGCAACTTCGTCACTTAAATGGTAGTTGCTTGTAGTCCAGTTTTTGATAATGCTGCCAATCCCCGACGATTAACTTGATTGCTTCAGGTAGTCCAGCTTCCAGATCTACTTCTACACAGATCCGAGCACAAGAATACTTCCATTTTGGATCAACGTTATCAATAAATGTTTCAATCCTGTTACCTATGGTTTGCAGGGAGAAGGGGTTCCAACGACAGGTTGGGTAGGCGAACCCAAACCGGAACCACCTTTGGAACATACACTACAGGATCGAAGTTAGGAGTCCAGTGGTTTAAGTAGAGCCCTTGTGGTCCCATGAAGTAAGGCCCACTCCTAAAAGTCAAGTCTCGGTCCTCTTTGGAGATGAATTCAAACAAGAAGAACCCTCTTCCGACTGTATAACAGGTGACGCTGTTTGAGATCAGTGGTCTCCAATTTTTTTGAATCCAGTTTTCAGTTGTTTGGGGAGAGGGCCAAAGACCTGTGAATTGTCCTACTAAAGCCCGATCTGCCAAAGAGATAGCCACACTCATGGGTTGATCCGGAGGTAAAGCGATAACTGGAACCTCTTCTAGCTTTCTTACGAATTTTGAGATAGCTTCGCCTACTTTCTTCTTCCCTTCAACAATTACTAATCTTCTAAACGCTGCTTCATCGGTGGAGAATGGAGGGGGAGGCAGTGGCTCACCTCCTCCAGCAGAGCTCATTGCAAAACAAATCTAGGCTCTGTTCTCAACATAATGGGGGCTAAATCAAGGATGGATCAAGGATCCCCTTGGGCACCAGATCGGATCTCAAGAAGACCACCTGATCCTAAGGCTCAACGATACCAGAGTTCCGAATCACAGCAAGGGGCTTGATCGGGAAGCTCACCTCAGATCTGGAGAATCCCCTTGGGCGCTAGGCTTCGATCCTCAGGAACTGGTCTGCGCCTGAACGCTACACTCCACCAATTGCTCAAATTCTCGGTTGCATATAAGATTGTTACTTATGCATATTAGAAGTAATTATTACTCTTACGTAAATAGCAAATTTTGTAGTTCTTACTTCGAGGAAAGTGAAATACATTAACGTTCATATTAAGATTATTGCATATTATTGCGAGATTATTGCATATTATTTGGAATAATTTTAGATAATAATTCTTTGTTTCATTACAAGATAAGATTATTGTGGGGAATATAAAATATTAGAAGATTATTGCGGGGAATATAAAATAGAGATATATCAAACGTTTTTTAATTGAATGAAATTATAATCTATATATCAATATGCTTTTTTATTTAATGGTTGCTTGATATTTTTTAATTAAATTTTCAAGTTCTCTATTTACCATTTTTTAATTAATTTTCTACAATTAAAATGTAGTTATGCGTCAAGGAAGACAAATATTGTTCATTTTATTTTTTCAACCAAAGTCATCATTGATTTAAAGATGAGGTTTTGAATTTTATATTTGTTATTATTTAGTCATCCACTTATTATTGATTTCAATAATAATTATAATAAAAATTTATAATATGAATGAATTTTAAAATTTTATATGAAAAGTTTTTTGTTTCATAAATTAGAGGTTTTATATATCAATTTGGTGTATAACTTGATTTTGATTTTAAAAATAGATTATTATTATTATTATTATAAAATTTTTTGAATGATGTTATTATAATGATTTAAATTACCAAATATAATTTTTTATTTCAACAAAATTATAATGATCTTGAAACATTTTTTTTAATACTTTTTAAGTAAAAAATAAAATTTTAAAGGATTTCAAGTAATTCTTTACTTTCTTAAAATCCAATTCACTTTCAATATATCATCATCATATTGACTAAGAGGTATCAAAAACCCTAACACACTTGATAAAAAAATATCTTAACTATTTTTTTAAAGCATTAGAAATTGAAAAAATGTATATTTATATATATTCTTTACACTATTATATAAAACAAAAAGAAAATTTAAAAGATCAAAGTTTCGTCATTTAAACTCAATCATATTTTTTGTTGCATAAAAACCAAAAAGCTATTAAAAATGAAATTTTACAAACTTAAAATAAGTATAAATATCTTTATAATATACTATAATAATTTAAGTATATTTTAATAGTATTTCAAGTATAAGTATTTTTATAATATACTATAATAATACAAGTATTTTTATAATATATCATTAAAGAAAACAACTTAAATTTTTTTATTTATTTCACCCCTTTTCCAATTCATCTAACTATTTTTTTAAAGCATTAGAAATTGAAAAAAAATTGTATACTTATATATATTCTTTACATTATTGTATAAAACAAAAAAAACAATTTAAAACATCAAAGTTTCTTCATTTAAACTCAATCATATTTTTTATTGCATAAAAACCTAAAACCTATTAAAAATTGAGATTTTACAAACTTTAAATAAGTATAAATACTTTTATAATATAATAATAATATACACATTTTTATAATATACTAGATTAATAAAGAAAACAATTTAGATTTTATTTATTTATTTCACCCCTTTTCCAATTCATCTAACTATTTATTACATAAAAACCAAAAACTTAAACTTATTCGAAATGAGATTTTTTATAAATATATTAGATTAAAAGAAAACAATTTATCATTTTTTTTTTTTTTTATTTCAACCGTTATCCAATTTATCTAACTAAATGATACCATACTTCATATTACAAAGCTCCACATGTAAACATTTTTTCAATTATCCATATTGCATGAAAACCAAAACCTATTAGAGATAAGACACTATAAACTTTGAAATAAATATTTTATAATGTGCCTTATCATAATGAGGAAACAAGTTTGCAGGTTCTTTTGGTTCCATCCTTATCTAAGTAAACTTGATCTCCTTCACTCCATGGTTAGTTATTATATGTATAGTTAAACCGGTTACAATCCTATTTTAATAATTATTATTTAATTAAATTTTAATATATATATATATATATATATATATATATATATATATATATATATATATATATATAATTAATTGAAAAATCGATTACCACCTTACCACCTTCAAAGATGAGATTTAAATTGAGTTGAAAATAGAATGAACTCCCATCCTTGTCTTTGTTAGGTGGGATGTCATTCCTCATGCATGTGTTTAGATAAAACACATATTTGTCTTTGTTGTGTTTGGATAAAACACATATTTGTCTTTGTTAGGTGGGATGCCTTTCCTAATGCATGTGCTTGGAAAAGGTAAAGCAGATGTAAAGCAGATAGTTGGCCATCTTACCCTAGGTGGCCCTTTGTGATGGGTTAGCTTTGGGAACAAAAGTCTAAGCCTTAGATATGTAATAGACTCCACAATAACTCAATGAAGCCATGTGTCTATTTTTTCATTTCATTACCTTCTGCCAATTCTTTATTACCTTCAGTCATTTTGTCAACCCCTCATGTCTATTTTTTCATTTCATTATCCTTTGCTCATTCTTTATTACCTTCATTCATTTTGTCAACCCCTCTTTAAACTTAGTGGGGGCCATGTGTCTTTATTCTTCTCATTATCTTTCCCAAACATATGGTGATGGTCCATTTCTTTTTTTATTACCTTCATTCATTTGTCAAGGTTTGTTACAATATGTGGCGACGTTTCTTCCATTTCCCATTACTCACATTAATCTTTTATCAATTTGGTACTTGCTTTGGTAGGTAAAATTTTGAGTGAACATATTCATGTTGTACTAGTATGATAAATATTGGTTTTGTGATATATGTCTTATTAAGATTAATCTTTTATGAATTTGGTACGGGCTTTACTAAGATTTTGAGTAAGCATATTCATGGTGTGATAATATGATAAATATTGGTTTTATAATATATGGTATAAAAAGGAAGGTAAGTGCATGGTTGTGTCTAACTTTGAATAAAGAAAAGATTTAGACTATGTGCGGGATTATGTATAACCATGTATAATGATTTTTAATTATTATTTTGTAAGGTTTTATTGCTCTAAAAAAAGATATTGTAAAGGCATAGTGGTTGAAGATTTCATGATAATCATAAGAGCCCTATATTATTGGACTTTCCCATTTATTGTCCCTTTTACTAGACTCTGTTAACGAGTTATCTTTGTTGGGGAGGAATTTGACACAATAGAATTCTACCAAGTCCTTCACAAACTCAACTCAGAGGTGGATAAGCAAGCAAATGTGAGGGTTCTCCGTGGTGAATGTTGTTTAAACACAAAAGAGTGGGCATTCCATTACTCACCAAGTGTTCACTAACATAAGTATCGCTAAGGGGGGAGACCCTTAATCTAACACTCACCTTAGCATGCAAATGGTGAGGAAGAAATTAAACATTTGACATTAACCAACCTCATAATATACTTACTTTTTCTCCTTATGTGCAATATTAAAGGTATGGAGGCAGGGACAACTCCAACATGTGGGATGGGTTGGTGGAATAAAGGCTTGACATGTCAAAGGGTATTGTTTGTCCACAGAAGAAGAGGTTGAAAACTCATCTAGCTATGTACACCTAGGTCACAAGAAACATTAATCCTCATGCACACACAACCATGACACATTGTCATTGTTGCAATCATTGTTGTATCCTTTGCGATATGAAGGACTTGTAGAAAGGCCTTAAACAATGTGAGAAGGATGCGGTAGAAATTAATGTCAATGTTACTTACTCGACTCTAGAGTTGAATTGTAGCAAATAAGGGTTTAAATGTCGGCCAAAGGAAATTAACAAGATTAGGGATCAATGTGAACTGTGGAAACTGGGGAGCATATACTTAGTGTGAGAGAATGGAATGTAGAGTTTCATGCCTTCATGGCAGTTTTTAGGGGGAAACAAGTAGAGATGGCCTCTATTATTGCATTGTTGTAGTCTTTGGTTAGATGCATGGTGACCCACATGAACCTACTTGCCAATATCACGATGTCTCCTCCATCTAATACATTGGACACCTTCTTGGACTTTACTTCCCATGTCATACTTTGGACATTCATGGACCCTCATTTTATCCATCTTGTGAATGCCGCTAGAGCCTCTCTAGACCACTTTGTTTCCCTTGTTGAAGCTCCACCTAGGATAACCACTAACAACATAGGGAACATGGAAATGACACATGAAGACTCAACAATGTAGTGGACTTGGATATTGAAAGTTGCTTCAGACATTTTTAATTTCTAGTTTTTTACTTCTAGTTTTAGAGTATGCTTTGCCCTTTTTGTGTTTTTACAAGGCCAATATGTTCAGTAGTACAAATGTAGATCTGTGTCCAGATGGATCTAGAGAAACAATATAAGTTATTAATTTTTTGAATGGATTATCTATAATGGAAGACTCGGGGCTAAAGGTTCGAGATCTACCTCCCATTTGGTAAGCTCGAGGTGTATGGTTTGGCTACAACCATTTTAATATAAAATTGTACCATTTCCAAGAAAAAAGGGTATAAGAAAACACAATTCTTCTTAATGGTGAGAGAAAAGTTAAAATTTGTATTCATCATAGTTATTATTATAATATCATATTTTATATTTTGTAGTTAATGAATAATATGATGGCATATTAATGTGATGATTATTATTATAGTATTATATTGATATTTTATAGTTAATAAATAATAAGTATACTTTTGTAAATTAAATAGTTAAATTGTTGTGTAGAGGGATCCATTTCCCCACAAACAAAGGATCTCATATATTAATTTGGTGTTTAATTAGACTATAATCTTAAAAATATATTATTATTATTATTATTATTGTGGAGATTAATATTATTTTATTATATTTTGAAATTTTATATTTCATATATAATATAACAACATATTAATATGATAAGTATTACTCTTATGATAATGCAATATGAAAAACATATCATTAATAATGGAATGAAACTTATAATCTATGTTAATGTAATTAATGTGTAATATAATATTTACAAATAAAATTATAAACTATTTAAAAAAAATAATAATCTTACACCACTCTCACACAAATAAAGAATCTAACAAGATTGCTCACATATATGTGAGCTTGCTCACATATATGTGAGCATGCTCACATATATGATTTGATTTGGAAATCTTTATGAACTTAGCATAAGAACATCTACTATTTGAACTAACTCTTAGTGTTATAATTATATACAAATTTATACTAATGTGATTATTTTATTAATATAATGCTTACTCTAATGTGATAATGAGTGACTTGCATGAATGTGGTCCTAAACAATTTATAATATCTTAATGTGGTCCAAATGAACAAGACTATTTAATTTATAATATCTTACTGTTAGAGGTGAATTTGATGAAATGAAAAGTTTTGGTTGTTATTTTAAATGGAAGATAAATGCATTAAATAATTTATCAATTTAAACAAAATATATTTATATTAATAATAATAATTTAAATTAAAATTATAATCTAATTAGATGTTAAATTAATTTATGAGATTTTTATTTATGAGATAATGGATTATTTTGTATAATAATTTGAATACTTAATCTTAAAAAATATAATTTTTTTTTTTTCTTAATTTAAAGATATTATTTTAAACATTAAAACCATTCAAACTAATTTCAAAATTCAAACTAATTTCAAATACGTTAAACATTAAAACTAATTTAAAATTGAGTAATATTAATTTCATATTTAACTTAAAAAACTGTAAAATAAACTAATATAAAGATACATGGTGACAATTAAAAAAAGCTAACCCTTTTTAAACTCTTTTATTTATTTATTTATTATTTTTTTTATTTATCATCCATGTATACTTCACCATGTTAATTTTCTATTGAGTTTATCTTTGGCTTTTTAAATCTATCTAGACTTCACCATGTGAATTTTCTATTGAATTTATCTTTGGCGCGCGTATATATATATATA
>JASDQU010323060.1:1380-13012 GCA_032191745.1 Picea mariana
ATGTCCCTAGGCCCTCAGGATAAGCTGGATCAAACCTCCCTCTAGATGATGGTGCACCCTTGTTGGAAACACAATAGCAGTATGGCCTGCTACCTTCTAAAGTGCTAGATGGAGATGGGCTAAGACTAGAATGGTGTGGAGGAGTCTTTCATCCCCAAGACCAAGCTGTGGAACAAGGTGAGTGGGTATTTCACCACTAAGTTGCTCACAAGGGTTTGTACAGCAAAACCCCCAAATTGAATGCTCAAGAGCAATAACAAATGCTAATCCAAAACCAAAATGAGTAATAGGTGCTTCCCATCTTTTTACTTATACTTTTCCTTCTAATTCTCTGTTGAGTTAGGTTAACTCCCAGGGTTAATCTTCTATTCTTTTGTTAAGTTATCTTTTACTCCTTTATCCTTTTCCTTTCTAAAGTCAACTTAAAAATATAACTTTTAACTTCTTGACTTCCCCCCCTTAGTGTGAGACTATGACCTAGTGGGGGTACCCAAGCCACTGAGTCTCCTCATCACCTCATCAGGGTAGATCCTTTGAAGGTTGAGGTGATTCTCAATCTCCCTCCTCCTTCCTCACTTCGCCAGTTACAGAGTTTGCAAGGGAAGGCAAACTTTTTCCATCGTTTCATCCCAAACTATGCTAAGCTAACTCTTGGATTTATGCGATTGCTCAAGAAAGGTTTTGAGTTTGTATGGGATACCACTACAAACAAATATTTCAAAGCTTTGAAACTATCTTTGACATGTACCCCACTACTCTTCCCACCTGATTATAGTCGGGATTATTTCCTTTACCTCGCAGCCTTGGACTATACCATCTCTATGGTTCTCATCTAGGAGGATGATTCTCATGACAAACATGTCATCTATTACTTGAGTTGGAGTCTCATGACTACTGAAACCAGGTATTTACATGTTGAAAAACTGGCCTTAGCAGTCGTCCAAGATGTTCAACATTTCCGGCACTATATCCTTTTTTGCAAGACTACAGTAATTTTTAACTACAACCCTATGCAACACATTCTTACACACCAATTGCTAGGGGGAAAATAGTCCAAATGGATCGTAATACTCCAGAAGTTTGACTTAGAATTAAAACATGCTAATTCCAAGAAATCCTTGGTGTTTTCTGAGTTGATATACGACCTTCCCTGCTCTAAGAAGGAAAATGTAGCAGAAGATTCATTACCCAGAGAATCCCTTTTCTTGATCAATTCTGTTGACCTTTGGTATGGAGATATCATTATATATCTCTACACCCAAAATTTTTGGACTAATTTGTCTAGGACTGACCGCCATCGAATACGCTACCAAGCCCATCAATATATTATCCTTGGTGATACTCTTTATCCTCGTGGGATTGATTTCATTTTTCGACACTGCCTCACATTTGAAAAAGCCGAGAAAGCCCTGAATGACTACCATTCTGGAGCCTGTGGTGGTCACATGTCTGGGTATGCTACTACCCAAAAGATATTACGAGTAGGGTATTTTTGACCTTCTTTATTCAACGATTGTATAATTGTTGTCCAAAAATGTCACGCTTGCCAAACCTACAACAATAAAATATGATCACACCCTGTGGTCCCCATTGCTCCTTTTGTGAAATGGGGTATCGATTTCATGACATGTCACCCTCACTCGGTCGGGGGGCATGGATACATTATTGTAGTCGTAGACTATTTTATGAAATTAGCCGAGGCAATGCCAACATTCGACAATACCGGAAGGACTACAACATTATTTATATCCAATCACATCATTGCTTGGTTTGGTGTTCCTCAAGCTATTGTTATTGATCACGATAGCCACTTTAGAAACTTCATGATGTCTGAAATCACTGAAAAGTTGGGTCTTCGCCATGAAAACTCAACACCCTACTACCCACAAGCCAACGACCAAGTTGAAGCAATAAACAAATTCCTCATTACCATGCTTTGACAAATGATAGGGATTCACAAAACGAGTTGGCACACGATGTTTTTTTCAGCATTGTAGGCTTATCAGACATCCATTAAGTCTGCTACGGGGTTTACATCTTTCCAGTTAGTCTATGGTCTAGAAGATATTTTGTCGATTGAATGTGAGATACCCTCCCTAAAACTAGCCATCAAACTTCTCCCAAACACTTATGTCGACGAAGAATGTCTGTTGTATCTCATGCAATTAGATGAAACCTGTTGCGATGCCACCCTAGTTATAGAAGCCCAGAAGAAATGTGTCAAAGCCCAATATGACAAACATATCAAGCCACGTGTTTTCTCTGAAGGTGATCTGGTTCTCCTTTACGAACAAGATCGGGATATGCTAGGAGTAGGAAAATTTGAAGCTATGTGGCGAGGTTCTTATATCGTCAGACGAGTTTTGGAGAAAGGATCTTATGAGTTGGTGGACTACGACGGTATCCCTTTGAGTGAACCCAGAAATGGGTCGTACTTAAATAAGTACTACGCTTAATATCCCCTGTGCATGAGTGCTTGTATTTTATTGTATCATACTTTTTGTGTGTTACTTTAGTATGCTTTTTTGTTATTTGGTCTCTACCCTCGATCGCTTATCCTTTGTTGTGCTTGGTTTCCAGATGTCAGAGTCTTCGCTACCCCACATTGGCTTCACCGATGGCGCTAGACATAGTACTTAGAACCTTGCTTCTGCTGCATGGGCAATTTATGCACCTACAAATGAACTTATCAGTCTATGAGGTGTGTGCCTTGGTCGTGCGACCAATAATATTGCAAAATGTAGCATCGTCATCGAATTATTGATTGATGTTATTTCACTTGATATATGCCACCTGGTTATACGACTCGATTCGCAGCTAGTAGTACTACAGTTAAGTAATGTCTATGCTAACTGAAGTCCTACTTTATTATCGGTATATTTATGAATTCACCTCTTGGAATGTTATTTTGATTATATCGAATATCAGCACATTCCTAGATTTCTAAATATATTGATTGATGCTTTAGCTAACTATGTGTTAGACAAACATTTGGGATATTTATAAACCAATCACACATCACATGTATAACACAACACAAAATAAGCTGGTAGAAGCCGTATATATGTATATAACGGTCAAAATGTTTTACAAAAAGTTTTTGTCCAAGGATCAAAATCTCAAAATACGAAGCCTATAGCTTCTACAAAATAGCATCACGGATGACGCTCATGATAACACACAAACGCTCGGGCCACCCTATGGAGCATTGGACTGAGAGACTTGGACACGCCCACAGTATGGCGCTGGTAACGTCTCAGGATATCCCCAATAGCAATTTCCGGGACATATGCATTCAACCCCTCTAAGTTCTGTTCCACTACCTCGCAGTCCTCGGCATCCCACCTTGCCACTGGAGCCTCTTATCCTTGACTTTGTATGGGAGACATTCCTGGAGGTCAATACGGCCCCACATATGTGTCATCAAAAGAAATTTTTTGATTAGTTCTTGGATAAACATAAAAACATTTCATATCATAAAATTTGCAAAAACATTTAAAAAGAACAAAATGTGTACTTCTCACCTAAGTCACCCCAGTGAGCATCCTCAGGTAGGACCAAATTTGGATCCCCTTGAAAATCCAAACCAGCATATGCATAGTCATCGATCATCATCATTTGGGGCTTCAACCAGTCAAGAAATGAATCATTATACTTTATTATAGGCCCTTCTATGTGTCGAGCCATGAGGTTACACCAACTTAGCATCCTCGGGTCCTATGGGGCCAATAAACCCCAATCAACCTATAGTCGTAGCTGTGGGACACTCTCGAGGAAGAATGACACCAAAAGTGACCCATACCCAAATTGCTTCAAGTAAACCCTTCTGGACTTTGTCAGTTGTCTCTTCATACTGCAGAGAACTGCGTCCAACCAGTTGAAAACTCGAGGCTATGTGCACTCTATGGCATATTGGAAATAGCTCTGGAGAGCCATGTGCGGATCCGTTCTCCCAACCATGCATGCAATGGTAAACAATATAGTCTGTAGGGTCAGATCTTGGACCCCCCAAATGGAAACCTTACCCTTGCTTCTCTCTGCCTCGGGAAAACAGTATTGGTGAACATACTCACTCATAGGAAGTTCGTCGCCTCTACCTCCGGTTAAAGTAGGATGGTATCCACGTCATGACAACCTTGTCAGAAAATAGATATCCTCGATATCTATTGTCAGTGTATGGACTCCCATGTGAAATAAATCTTGATCCACATCCCACATGTGGACCAGGTATTCTAACAACCTGAGTTGGGCTCTCATGCCCGAGATCCTAAAAAATTTCAAGAGCCCAAATTCTCGGAGGGCAATGACTGTACCCAGGTCATTTCTGAAAATGGCATCATCCTCCTCATGTTCTCTTTCTCTCCATTCCAACATTGTGATGGTAAAACACCTGCAATAGATCCATGAGAGGGAAGTCAACAACTTGTTTTAAACTCTTGCATAATTTTTATTGAGCAAAACCACACATTAAAATCCATTTTTCGTCCCTCACAGGTGAACCTTTTGCACAGTGCAAGATTCTCATAGGTGCCCTGATGCCCACTTGTAAGAATCTCAGATTCTCACAGGTCCCATATGACCCACCTGCAAGAATGCTTGAGCGCATGTTCCAACCCTAAAATGGACTCAAAACTCTAAAAATTGCCAATAGGAACCAAAAACAAACCATGGAAAAGTTGGAGAATAAAGATATTACCTCATTGGCTGAAACCATTTGTTGAATGATCGCTTGTACCTCCCGCAATCGAGCAAAGAAATTTGGGGGAAAATGAGGTATGTTGGACAAGTTTTTGGCAAAGTAACAATGAAATGGTAAAAAGTCCTTTTCACCCATAATTATTCGCTTTTTACTATTTCTTATTGATTTTTTATATTATTTTTATTACTTTGTTTATAAAACCTAATACCCTAATAGCCTTGTGAGTATGGTTTTTCATAGATATAGCAACTTCGAAGTCTGAATGAGGGGGTATGGGTGTTTTTTCTTTTTGTCGCATGTATGACTACTTTTTTAGGGTTCTTTAGGAAAAAGCTCAAGCTCAGTCTTCATTCGTTCTCGCACTCGAAAATATATGAGAACGTAATTGAGTATACTTTTTCTCTTCTTTTTGTACTCATCATGGTAACACAAAAATGACGAACGTAAGGGATTATCCTTTAAGCTCTTTTCACGCTCCATAAAAATGAAAAAATTGCCAAGCGATCTTGTTCTTTTCATGCTCGTTAAAGTATTTGAAAAAAATGTTCGACGAGCGATAGTTTATCACTTTTTCGGTCTCGTCAAACTCTTTTATGAAAAAGGAACTGAGAGAGTTCTCTTTAAGTGTTTTTCAGACTCTCAAAACATGAAAAACCCCTGAGTTTTCTATCTTTTGACTCGTTAAACAAACATTGAAAGACCCATAATGGGACCGAACCACTCCTTCCTAGGGTTCGTTAAATATACTCCGAGGAACTCGTCAGAAGGATGAGCTTACATCAACCAGCATATGTTATCCTCCTCAAGCTTGTGTAAAAATAAAGAGGTACTCGGTAGAAATGGTGGGGGGAATTTTGGGAAAGAGATATGTTTTCGTATTCATATTAATGGCAGTAAGCGTCGCTCTTGAACATGGCACCCCCTATTCATCATTTGAATCTGGGCTGGCAAATCCATTTGTCTCTCATCTGACTTGCTACAAAGTCATATCTTGGGTCGTCTTTGAGTCAGTGTTGCCAAGTCGTTTGTCGTGTCATTCATATGTTCAAGAGAAGTTCAAACAATCCCTCTATTGAGTCATCCATCTGCGGTTGTCCATTCTTACTATGTCGGCCTTCCCTATGTCCATTTCAACCCATATTCATACTTTGTTTCACCCTCAAAATCTGTTACTTATTTCGTGTCATTGAGGGGGGGGTACATCAAGGCCCTTCTGTGACGAGTCTTTTTCTGTCAACTCCAACTCATTATTCGGGAATGAGACTTAGAAACCATTTAGTACCTTAGAACCTGCATGCCTTAATGGCAGGTCACTTCACTTTCGACAGGGGTTTCACATCATTGATCCCTGATCAAGAGATTCCGCTGAGTGCTCAACTTCTGCTCATTCATTCACATTCGTTTGGATTGTACTTTAATACCTTGGGAGTCATTAACATCAATGGTGATTTCTCTCGCACTTGCTAACAGTTTTCATCAATGATCGGTAATAATGTGGTTTCTACCATGTTCGACTTCATCACATGTAATCACATGGCTAGATTCGTACGTTCAGGTGACAGGATTGAAGACCCTGGGTCTCATCCTTTTGACCCAGGCTGCGATGGAGTATGTATGATTTGTATCGGCACATAGATCCACTTTGTATGTCACGTGGCTATGTCTTAATTCAAGTCTAATCACATAGATCCACGGTGTATTCCTGGTGGCTATGTATCATTTTGACAACTTGGATCCACAGTGTATGATTGGTGGCCATGACCTACGTTTATGATTCCATTCATTTGTGATCTGAGCATGGGAATGCCTACCTCAGAACTGGTAATATATTCTATAGATGCTTGGTTGTTTACAGATTTTCAATTAGGTGTGCTCCTTATTTCTGACACACACATGCATTTTACAAAGTATTTCGACTGTCACAAGTTCCATCCTCATACTTTGGGGGGCATCCTGTTACACATTATTTTGGTCACTCTGGTGATGTCTCTACAAGTGATGTATTCAGGCTCCCAAAAGGACTTTTTGCCTGAGAAAAGTGATTGTTGTCTTCTTCCAAAAAACACATTTTTAAGATGAGTTTGCAGGCTACCTATGTTATAGGGTGTGAAAATTCTTCATTCTCACGAGAAACCCATACTTAGGGTGCGAACTGTTCGCAGTCTGCTCTATAGGTAGGGTGTGAACCTGTTTCAAATATTGGAAAAGAGAAGAGGTCACGAAGGTTCTAGAAGAGAATCTTCTAGAAAATGAGTTGGCATTCACATGGTTGGCATCCTACTAACTTCTCAGATTTAGTGGGATCATCCTCATCCATTTAACCATCTCTCCTTCTCCTATATATTGAAAGGTTTCTCATGGAAAAGGTTAAGAAAGATTGAATGAAGAACTGGTGAAACAATTGTGTGAAGAACTCTGTTTGGACAAAAGCTTGAAGACTCTATTTGGTCTATCAAGTTGTACCAGATCTTCTTCATGAAAATGTAGAGCAAGTGTGTGTGTTGAAACCAAGGGTCACTGAAAGGAAGCTTGCAACATCAAGGTGATCTGGTTGTATCTTCTGCTTTCATTTAATATAATATAGCGGCATGTCCCTTTCTCATAAAATCACTCTTATTTTATTGCATAATTCCTTGATCATATGCATAGGTTGACATTGAATATACTTTGCTATCTTTGCTTTGGTTGGTTTGTGTTGTCTTGGACCTGATTTCACAAGAGCACTGGAGCAAAGCAGGAACAACAGAGACTTAGGGAAGCGATATAAAGGTATGTCACTCATTCTTTCTTAGAAGTAGATTCAATGACCGCAACTTAGAGAAATAGTCATGTCATGTCCTATTTTTTTATAGATCTAGGTGGATCTAGGGAGATCTATTAGTTCTACACCTACTGATTCATCCAGTAACAATGGGGCCCACATGAATTTTGGTGCTTCATCTCCTAGGGTTAGGTTTTTGGATGTCTAGGGCTTTTTACATTCCTATTTATTATAAAAAATCCCTTCAAAGACTCATTGTAATCATCTTCTTGCGAATGAGCGCAAGCGTCACATCTCTTCTCAGAGATAAGCTGCCACCATTCCAACAAGCTTGTTTTCTACTGCATTTTACAGTTTCAGCTTATTGTTGGATCATGTTGTCATTGATGTCAATGGTTTGATTGATTGATGTCATTTATTGATGTCAAGTGATTGATTGATGCTAAAGGATTTATTGATAGATGATTGATGTAATGTAATATGTATTGCCCTTGATGAGAACGCATAAATGAAGATAGATCAATGAGTTGTCATTGATATTATGAAGATGGATCAATGAGTTGTCATTGATACATGATGAAGATGGATCGATGTGGTTTCATTGGTATGTGATGCATTGTTGGAAAAATGTATAGATGACTCGTTATTTTTTTATCATGATTGATAAGCTGCACAAATGGATGAACTCCAAGGTGGTCCCCTTATGGTGAAAGCCCTCACAGGAAGACTCTTTGTGGATTGAGTTATCCTAGAAGAATGGTTGGAGGACCCATGCTCTCATTATTTTCTTATCATGATTGATAAGTTTCACAAATGGATGAACTCCAAAGTGGTCCCCTTATGCTGAAAGCCCTCATGGGAAGACGCTTTGTGGATTGAGTTATCCTAGAAGAATGGTTGGAGGACCCATTATTGTATGTGGAATAATGAGATGAAGATCAAGGAAATTTTTGGTGAAACTATCCTAGATGGATAGTTCTTGTCATATCATTTTCGATGGTATGTGGAATGTCACATAACTCCTCATGGTTTGAGAGTTATGGCCTTACAAAGATGAAGGACCCACATGAAGGCTTGAAGCCCCCAAGGTCAAAGAAGTCAAAGTGACCTAAAAGAAGAAATCATTATTTAATGATAAAGTAAAGTGACAAATTCAAGGTGGATTATTTAAATAATAAATAGAAGTGACAAAAGAAAGAAATGATAAATTAAGGTGACAAAATCAAGAAGGAATATTTAAATGATAAAGTATTGGAGAACTTTCTATTTATGGAATGTGGTTAACCCTAAAATAAGGAAAATAGGTTAAGTGACCTAGAAATGGGTTAAGTGAACTAAAAATGGGTTAAATGACCTAGAGGATGAAAGTATAAATAGTATAGCAATGATCTCTTGTAGATCATCCTTTTTGTGGATCAATGGAGAGCTTCTTGTGAGAATATCTTTTGGAGTATTGGTGGAGAGCTTCTTGAGCATTTTTGGTGTGAAACACTTGAGAATATTGAAGATCTATAGGTGACTAATGTAAAAAAAGGATATCTAAGCTGAATTTCATAGGGAAGGTGAAGAAAAGAGGGTCAGAATTCAAGGGAGGATAAATTCTTTTCGCGATGCTTTCTAAGGTATGTTATTTACAGGTCATCTCACCATTTTCGTAATAAAAAAATTTCTATAATGATTCAAACTATGAGATTGATATTTCATTGAGGAAACATATCCAAGTATCTGTGGTAAGAAATTCATCTTGTGGGTCGTTGTATTTTTAGAGATACACTCTATGGAAAATAGGGTTTGTGGCTAGTCTTGAAACTAGTCTAAAACAAGTGTTTCAAGTAAAAACATCATAACTTCTTCATAACAGATCCAAATTTAGTGAGACCAATTGTGTTGGTTATAATACATTCTGTAGTATGTTTTTTAATATTTTCATATTGATTCAACAAATATTCCATGTGGGGCACGCTCTACAAGGTCTCTCTCTAGAATAACCCAGAATTCAACAAGGTATGCCATTTTTTCTATAACTTTTTTTTTGAGAGGTCAAAAGTAGTGAAACCTGGAGGAATTGCATAAAACAAATTGAAGAACATTGTGTATCAGTTTCATATATTTATTCATTATAGGTAAAAAGTTATGATTATTTCAATTTAGGGTTGTTGACTAATCCAAAACTAGTCATGGTTGAGACAAGCAGTTGGTGAGTTGGCACATACATGAGGTGGATAGTTGATGATGTTGGTACATATTGATGAGTCATTGTTGATGATTAGTTGACACATGATTGGTATATACTTTGTACATGGTTGGATGCACTTGTTTATGGTACAGGTTGATTACATGTTGTTTGGCACAGGTTGGTACATGGTTGATGCACTTGTTTATGTTACAGATTGATATCTGTTGAGGATTGTTGCCTCATCTCATTCAGTGCTGAGAATGTAAGTTGATTATTTCATATAGAGCTGGTGCTCTTGTAGAGTTGTACTCTATTCAATTGTTGTTGAAAAAACCCCGGATTGAAGTCCATAATAAAAAGAAAAATTGTACATACAACTTGTGTTCCTTGTGTTCCTTGTGGAGATGATTCGTTGATGATATATTGCTGATATATGTTGTTGATATGTATTCACATATAACTAATTATTAATGACATCAATGAGTAATGAGTAAATGTCGAAGTCTAACTAATGAGTTTTGTGTAAGAGGGAAGTTTTGGGAAAATGATCCCCACACTCATTCACCCCCCCCGCTAAGTGTGGTAGGTGTGTCCAACAATTTCCTTATTAAGTAGAAAACCAGTTTTACTGTATCTCTGTTATTATGTTTTAAGAATATTTTAATAATCTATATTCATTTTGTTCTACTCATAAAATCTGTATCAGTGGTATCAGAGTGGTATGCTCCTTGTCATCTTAATGCATGTCCCCAACTAGGTCAGGGTACAAAGAATTGCATCTCGAGCTTGTTTCTCTTGAGGAAAAAATCTCTCACAAGCCCAAGCGACCTCTCGTGGTAGGAGAAAATAAAGATGATGGGAAAGGAGATCCTTTCAAAATGTTTCTTGAGGAAGCCCTCACGCAACAAAGGAATGAGATGACAGATAGTTTTACGCAAATCCTTCGGTGACTACTAATAGGCGATGCATCTTCCTCGAGCGGAGGCATCGCCCCCTTCCAGGTATAAATCAACTTTGATATTCTTATATTTGAATGTCAGATAGACATAGATGTTGTAGACAAGTGATTGAATCTACCAGAAGGGTATTTTTCTATCCATAACTTTTCGAATAGAGAAAAGATTANAAGGATAAATTCTACCCTGTCTAAAGTTATGATGACTTGTATACCAAATAAACCACATTGCGGCAAGAAAGAGACCAGGCAGTGTCAGAGTTCACAAATATCTTCCATACCTTACACACCAAGCTAGGTATCAAAGATTTAGAGTGACATTTGGTGCTCAAGAATCATGGTTCTCTGCATAGATGCATCCAGAATGAAATGGAATTTATGAACATATCGTCCTTAGGCGCAACCTACCAATATGCCATCAAAAATTAGCAGAAGCTCAAACAAAAGACATGAAAATTTGGGCCTAGGAACCCCTCATAGAAAAATCCAGGAAGGGGTGGCCCCAACCCATAGAAAAAAAAAAGAGAAAATATGGATAGTATCGGGACAACCAGTCCAATACGCAAGCAAACAAGGAAAACAAAAAGACAAATAAAGATATTTGGAAGTTGTGCGACTTTCATAAGAACCCTTGGCATAACACTGCTAATTTCCGCTCAAAGTAGTCGTTGGTGGCCAAAGTGAAATCGTTTGAATTAGATGTGGGTTTTGACTCCAAGTTGAAACTAGAAAGGGGAAGATGGATCATTGATGTGGAACCCAGTGCCATCGTTTCTACCACCAAGCTCCAGCCTGGTGAAGCAGACGATCCAGAAGAAGGTGATCACCTCTTCCATTCACATATGTGGGTAAAAGGCACCCCATTGCACTTCATCATTGATAGCGATAGCCAAAAGAACCTCATATTAGCATAGGTTGTCAAGCGGTTGTCCTCGTCGACAACACTGCACCCAAAACCCTACACAATTGGATGGCTCCATCGAGGAAGAAATATCCATGTCAACCAACATTGTTGACTGTTGTATGACATCAATCCCTTCA
>JASDQU010323061.1:0-13012 GCA_032191745.1 Picea mariana
TGTGAGACACCTTCTTTAACTCTTTATTGGTTCGATATCTACTTATTTGACATTGTGGGCATTCATTTTCTAATGCATATTGTCCATAATATATGATATGATCATTAGGACATGCATCAATAGCTTGATAGTCGATTCCAATTTCTTTCATAATCACGGATATTTCTCGATATGTGCATAGCAAAATATTTGACATTGGTAATAGAACATCACCTAAAAATCTACAAAATTCTAAACAATAAGTCAATGTAAACAATATTGATCATCAATATATCATCCAATATACTAATTTACAAATTAGAAAACAATAGAAATATAGGAATAAATTGAACCTTTTAAGTATTTGTGAACATTCCAGCATAAATAATTAACAAATTAAACACCTTAGTATCTTTGTGAGACATGTGTTTGATAAACCATTCAAAACCTTCAGGTTCACCAACAACAATATATCAGATAAAATATTTATTGTTGAGCCTTCATAAAGAGGTTGACGTGACTTCTCAAGTAGAGGATCAACATCATGACTATCATCCTGGTTGTCGTCATCGATTGGAGAAAACGTGTCTTGGATCAATCTATGTATCTCCATCCATATCATCATTAATAACTTGATCAGCAGCTTCAATATTCTGATCTCGAAGTTCATCTCCATGTAAAGTAGTATTTCTGCTAGTACTTGACAAATAACTCTCTGGAGTTCGACACTTTGGGGGCATCGTCTATATATTAAAAAAACAACATAGAAAAGTTAGTGTGTATAGAAAATATAAAAATCACAATAAGAAATATTACTAAAATTCATGACATATTGATTATTAAAGAGAATACATTAAATATTGAATCCTCTTACCAGGGGACGATATTCATAACCCCCTTCGGCATGCCCCTTCTCCCTACAATGTTTTTGGGCTATTGTTATTAAAAGTCTTCTATTTTGCAAGCCTCTACAATCATAGCAAGGGCAATAACATTTTCCATCTCCCCTCGCCTCTAATTCCACTCTTAACCAAGCAAGCTTCCTGTCATTTTTGTTCATTGTGACAAATCCTTGTCCTAACAAGTAATTTTCTTACCTACACCATACCAAATATTAAGTGGTCATTTTTTTATATTTTGGCTACTCCTTTTGATTATGATATGTTTATTTACAATGACCTACATCTTTATAATAAGGTCATATGTGTACACATGTTTTCTTTATATAATAACGACATATACACCTAACATAAGTTTAGGGTTAGTGTTTATGTATCTTATTAGTCCCTGCTAAAGAAGGGAATATAACAATCAATTACTATCATTTCACTGATTAGGGTTGAGTTTCAAGAGCAATTCCATATCTTTATCAATGAAAAGAGAGAGAGATTATAGCTACAATTGAAGGGAAAAGGGTATGTGGATTCCATAAACCTAGAATATTATAGAATCTACATACCCTGTTCCATAGAATATACTAACTATATCCAAAAACCAAAGACATGAAATATGGTATAACTACACATATTATATAAATATATTATCAAGGAAAAAATAAGCTAAATGCAATTTGGAAATTTGAAAAAAAAATTACAAGTTAAATGAGTACATCAATAAAAAATAACATACTAACCTTGCAAGTTCAAAATCTGAGCTATGTAGATTGAGAATTGGATTTGTTCAACCGGTGGGTGACGGAAAAAATAAACAGCTCAAACAAAATCCAAGAAAAGTGTCATAACTATAGAAACTGTGTCGCAAAGTCTCTTAAAGTCACATATATATAGATAAAATAGTCAACTAGCCGTTAACACCGACCAATGAGATAGACAAAAATTTCATCGCTATTGCCATGAAAGTTTGTCGCTATAGCGACGAAAATCCTGACTAGGTTAAATTAAGATTTGTGTCGATATTGAGACAAACTTTAGTGGTAGTAGCGACAAAAATCCTGCCCTATTTAAAAAAAATATTAGACTAGTGGAAGCATCGAAAATTTTTCGTGGAATAATATGCCCATATGTAGTAGTGACCCGATGCAATGAGTGTTAAGTGGACTATTCAAATCATGAGAATTATTGGTCAGTTGCGACTAATACTCATGGATATGGGTCATAGATTAATGACTTACACTATGCAGTTAATCCCAAAAATAATATCCAATATCTTGGACTGCCGAAGCCCTTATATGCTTAAATAATAAGAGTGAAGGGAGCTCTAACTGGGTAGCTCATAAGGCACAATACTTGCTAAGGTTTTTCATATAGGGTAGCAAGCTAAGTGGGCTTGATTGTGGGGAAAACTCCACAGTTAAGTGCACTTGAGCTAGAGGCGGCTTGGGATGGGTGACCACCTAGGAAGTCGTGGYTACCGAGTGTAAGCCCCAGAAGTGATGATTGATGCTATGCTATTCATTTCGTTGGTTTCAATCCCACTTTTTCACCCCTATGAGCATCACTCGATGCAATGAGTGCTAAGTGGACTATTCAAATCATGMGAATTATTGGTCAGTTGATACTAATAGTCATGGATATGGGTCATATATTAATTACTTACACTATGCAGTTAATCCCGAAAATAATATCTAATCTTTTTCACTGYGGGAGCCCCTATATGCTTAAATAATAAGAGTGGAGGGAGCTATAACTGGGTAGTTCATAAGGCACAATAGTTKCTAAGGTTTTGCAAATGGGGTAGTAAGCTAAGTGGGCTTCTTTGTGGGGAAAAATCCAGAGTTAAGCACGCTTGATCCAGAGGCGTCTTGGGATGGGTGACCACCTGGGAGGTCCTGGTTATAGGGTTCAAGCCCCGGAAGTGATGATTGATGCTATGCGATTCATTTCGTTGATTTCAATCCCACTTCTTCACCTCTGTGAGCATCACCCGATGCTATGAGTGCTAAGTGGACTATTCAAATCATAAGAATTATTGGTCAGTTGAGACTAATACTCATGGATATGGGTCATAGATTAATGACTTACACTACGCAGTTAATCTCGAAAATAATATCTAATATCTTGCACTGTGAAAGCCCCTATATGATTAAACATTGCATATTATAAACACATGTTTTACCCCACCTTTTATCTATCTTAATTTTTACTTGAAATTAAAATCTAAAAATACTCTTTTGAAAAAAACAATTTAAGGATTCTGAATATAATTTTTTGTAAATTTTTCACTATGTATTTTTAGAGATACAGATATTTCTTTTCACTCAATCATAATGTGAGATGAAAATATTATGGAGTGATTTTTTTTTAAATTAAATAAAATTAGATAAAAATAATGAAAATGAAAACAAATTATATCCATTGAAAGTAGATTCAATTTTGAAAATGATGGAATAATTTTCGAAACTAAATTCTGAGTATTTCCAGGAGTCTGCAACCTCCAAAGTTTAGGTAAGCTAGAGGGAATTCTCAGTTTCCTGCAAACAATCCCATTCACTAGTTGTCGGCCGAAAGAATCTTTGGACCGAAATAATATTTCAGCCGAAAGAAAGTTATTCTTCTGAGAAATGTAATTCTAACGTAATCCATTAAAAGTAAACGATTTCCTACATTTTCCACCGAAACAACCTTTTTTCAGTCGAAAGGTGGGTGAGAGAATTTCGTTGGCCGGAAACAATGAAGACACACATCGTATCATTTCACTTTGAGCCAAATCCTATAAATATGCTTTCGTTCAAACACATTTAACACAATTCACTCGCTTGTTTCATGGTTTTCTAGAGCACCTAAACAAAGTTTCGAATCATCTTTTTCATTTTTGATCAACAAGGTAATTGACGTTTTGAATGCAAAAAAAAAAATATTTTTTTTAAGTTCAAGTTTTTATTGGAATAACAATTTATATATTGAAATCTAAATGTTGAATTTTTTTGAAAGGTGAATCCTTTGTTGAAATTTTTTTATCGATATTGTTGTTTAATAATTTTTGTGACAATGAAGTTTTTCTGAGACTATTCTGAAATGTTGATTTTTTTTAAAAAATTATAGATAACTATACTGATGGGAAACAAAAGTTTTCGCACAAGAAAATTTGATCGCACTCGAGATGAAACTCACCATAACGAACACAAGAAAGAGCATTATTGGAGAAATAAATGACAATGTGCAAATATTGAAGAAATACACGATGATGATGTAAATAAATATTTTCAACAAGAAGAATTCCAACTAGGTATGCATGCACATATTTTCTATATTAAAAGTATAGAACTCAAATTTAAAATATTGTTTAATATAATTGTTTGTAATTACAATTTGATGTTTTTAAAAAAACATAAATAGATTTGTCTCATAATGTCGATGAAGGTGTTGAAACCAAAATTGAAGCAGAAGTCGAATCACCTATAGGTATGTACATAAATTTAGATAATATAATGTATATAGTTTAGTGAATTTATGTTCGGGTTTTGTTTTTTAATATAAACTTTAAATTGGAATATGCAGGAGAATCTATCAAGATTGATGATGCAATATTAGAAAATGTTGATACTGACAAATTTGGGAAGAAAGAAGCTAAGAATTGTATAATACATCGAACTAAGAATATGTATAATCCCTTTTTCAAAGATGAATCAGTATCAGTACAAGCTCAACTTTTACTCTATCTAATAAAGTTAAGAAATTTAAAAGAAGCTACATCATTATTGGGTATTCAAAAGTCAACAAAAGATACAAAGGTCAAACATAATGTCTTTGACAATATAACTAGTGTATTAAAAGATTTTGGAAAATCTCATAAAAAAATGTCAGTGTTGCATGTAGAGTGATACAAACAACAATTGTTTCATCTAGCAATATAAAAGATCGTTTGACACGACACTTGGAAAAAACGATGGGAATGTCAAGAAAAAAATTGTACAAACATAAAAAAAATTGATTGCAAATAGATGCAAATGATTAACTTTCTTGTTGGACAATGATTTCCAGACAACCCTAAAAAGATAGACTTGCAAAAAATGGTAAAGAATTGGCCCGTAATTGTTGGTTAAAAAAATATTGTGTTTCACCACATACAAGGGATGTGTTGCGATGAATAATAACATGGAAAAAATATGAAGAACATAAAAAGTATATATTTCCAATGACACAAATAAAATCATTCAATAAGTTCAAAGAAGAACACAAATAATTTAAAATTTCCATCAATACATTTGTGCAACAAAAACCATGGTTTTCTAGACCCATGATTGTGTGTAACACTTGTTGTTGTCATTATCATGTGGAATTTGAGTTATATTACGGCACTTTTCTTGATTTTGGTAAAACTTTATGGCCAAGTTCACCTCCTCCTTCTAAATTCTGTGATTTTATATCTGAAATTCTATGTGAAAGAGAAAGTGATGAATTATTTTGCCAAAAACAATGTGTTGGTGGAAAGAAATGAGATCGTTGTGGAAATATAAGTTTTTTTCACTCTAAGTATCCTATTGATATGAATGATCAATCATTTTCTAGTATAACAGTCAATTGGAAGATATATGAATATATCAACAACATGGCTCCACATTCTTCAAATGTTATTTACAAAATGATTTTTTTGAAAGCAGATAAAATCTGTGTGATAGATTTTTTGAAGAAGTTTGAGGAAAAAATTTATAAATACACCAAGCATTCACATAAATCTCAATGACAAGGCCTATAATTCAAACAATCCTGTGAAGTGTTTCTAGTAGGGGACAATTTTCTCTGTAGTTCATTTTGTAGAGAATTACACATTCGTTGCACAAAAAGAAATATAGAGTGAATATTATCATTCTGATCAAGTAATTGTATTTGTCCACGGTCTATATAGACATGCTCAATGGAGTTTTGATGACATAGAAAATACCAATGGAAATTGACATCTTATTAAAGAATATCACTTTTATATAAGTGATGATCGAGCACAAGACACACATTATGTGCAACATTGTTTTAATAAATTTTATGATTCATTGAAATAACACGATATCGGATTCGATCAACATTGAATATCGTTAGATGGCTGTGCGAGTCAACTCAAATCTTCATGATCATTCTACTGGTTGTTTAATCTTCATAAAAAATCAAACATTACACGTTGTTGGAATTTTTTTGAGACTAGTCATGGAAAAGGAGAGCACGACGGTGCAAGGGCATGTGTAAACAAAGCACCTCAAAGGTATCAGATGAACCCTCATTCCAATTGAGTTCAATTCGTTGATCAAGTTGTTGAATGGTGCAAAATRACGGTAATCCATGAAAATAATCCATCAAAGGATGTCTGCAGGTGTGTCTATATATACATGTTACACATGTACACATGATATTTTTATTCACATATTCAAATTTATATGATCTTCAATCATTTCCTTCAGAGATTTCAACTTGACAAGTTCTTTTGTTGTGAATTTGTTTTTGGTATGTTGGAATCCAAGGTGTAAATAGATCAATCCCATATGAATCCGGTACAATACATGGGACACAAAAAATGCATTCAGTTAAAACAAAACACTATAAAAATGTGTTTGCATTTGATAGAAGAAATGAGCCTTGTTTTTGTTCAGTTTGCATAGAGGACACATAATGCATAGAGATTTGCGAAAACGAAAAATGTGGAATATGTTAAATCTTGGATACATACTAAACTTAAAATAAAAGGGGAAATTCCACTTGCAAGATCAGAGGAGATGGAATCAAATGAAACTACAGATTTAGTTGATGACGATAGAGTTTCTGATCTTGTTAGAGAAGGTAATTTTTATGATTAATTTTTTTCAAATAACTTGTAGATGTACTTGTGTTATAATCTAAATGAACTACTTGTTGTCCAACATATCGAATTATTTCTAGATGTCTTTGTTGTGGTTGCACTAGTAGACAACACTAAAAATGTGAAATATTAATTGATGCGAAGCACAAAACAAAATATGAAGTTATTAGAAGATTTTGATGATAACGGTTTTATATATGAAAGAGGATCCATTATATTGAAAGGATATTTTTTTCAAGAAACCCTTCAAACCTATACTCATGTTCACTTTCAATACTACCACTCAGATTTCATAAGTTGTCAATATAGTCATTTGGTATGTGCAATGCGCATAAAGTTAATAGAAGTTCAATCAAGAAAAAAAACAAAAGTTAGAAAATGGAAAATGTCCAAAGACGATCATGAAATAATGATTGAAGATGCCATACCATTACAATTTATTTAAACAAGTGACATGTACATTCCATAACATTATGTTTTGCATTGAAAGTACACGTATTTATGAATATCTAGGATTCTATAATCATTTCCAGTTTAGTTTACTTTCATGGTCCATTAAATTAACAAAAGTTATATTTTTTATGAATTATAAAGTTTACCAAGCCTTATTTACAATTTTAGGGAAGAACCTATAGATTGTATCTAGGGAACCTAAAATGAACTATACTTTGGATGATTATACTTTAATCCTACAAATTATATAGATCGTATACACAAATCGTTTAATGCATGTAACCAATTTACTATATATAGGGTTTGCGTTCATTATTTTCAATGATTTTTCAATGATAATTCAATGTCCAGAGGATTGATAATCCAATGTGCAGAGGATTGATAATCCATTAACCCTTTTCTACCGTTTTCGATACATAAAAAAATTATATCAGTATACATTTTAATGAAAATCGCTTACTTATATTAAAGTATATTTTAATTTTACATATTAAAATAAGTTCTAGATCATGTTTTTATTTCAATTTTTATTTCAAAGTACATATTTTTATTTCACAATTTCTTGAATAAATATATTGAAATATCGAAAATAAACCAAAGACGAACATAACTGGTTTAGTGTTGGACTGTCATTTCATTGTGAATTTTTAATAAAGAAACAAAGAACTATCTTGAATTCTCTGTCCAAAGGGAGTGGGTTCTAAATGATAGAAATAAAAGGGGTTAACCAAGGATGAACATAACCAGTTTAGTTATGTGTTGTCATTTCCTTGTGAATTTTCAATTTTGAGTTCATAGCTCTTACTAAATTTTGGATTGATAGGAGTCTACGCCCTATCAAAATAGAGGAAAGGCCTAGATTGATGTGATGATAAATATGCTTAAATTTACAATTTGCATTGCTAAATTAAATTGATTATCACTTTAATGGAATGGAATAAAACCCATATCACACAATGAAAATTGTTTTTTACGTCAGTAGTCTAATACTAATTTTTCATCACCATGGACTCAAAATTTATTTTTATGTTTTCACTGTCATAAGAATCTCTCATATATTTTTAATATACAATATTTTTTGTTGTTTTTTCCATTCTAATATTATTAGTAGGAGGAAATTGAGAAGTCTAAAACCTAACTTGAGTAACCCTCTATTCCTCAACCCTCATCTCTGAGTATCGTTTGGATTAAGAGGCTCCAAAGTGGGAAACTATAATTTGATGACTTGTTTGGGTATTTTCAACCATATTTCCAAATCAAACAATATTTAAATTATAAGCTAGAAACTATAATTTTATAACTACCCAAATGAATCATCACTCTAGAATCAACTCCACTGTATACAGAATCAACTATACTTCAGATAATACAAATCAAACAAAATTTAAATTAAGCTGATAACTACCCAGATCTCCCATCACTACACAATCAACTCCATTGTATACATAATCAGTTTTACTTCACATAGTAAAATGATTTATATACAATGGTGTTTATAAATAAAATGAAGTAAAACATTTTTAATTTCAGCACAGTATCATAAAACGTAAATTAACCTTTTATGTTTTTTGTAAATAAAGTAGGATATTTATATTAATAACTACTTATGTCTATACAATTCCACCTATTAGCCACCCATTCTTCCACAAAAGGGAAACCAAAACAAGTGGCTTTCATCAAAATTTTAGAGTTTGATGCATCACAACTTAAAAAAATAGTATGAACAAAACAATGATGAGAAATTGGTTGCCATGACTATCTATCTTGCGTCATGAGGCAGAGATTATGCCTATATTTGGAGAGATGACAAAACTAGAAGGAGAGAAAAAAAAAAAAACATGGAGGTGTTATTCCCTGTGCGACCTCGGGCTTCCATGTATGTTGTAGGTAGGGACAAATGTTTGTCCACAAGTTGGACAGTGATTCTACACTGGAGCATATACCAAAGCATCGAACATGATATCCATTATATGGCCAAGGATGCATTGAATGTGCAACTGGTCATCCTACTTCTGTCGCATTTCAAAAATGATTTGGAGGTGCTCATCTTAGAGTCTGTTTGGGGAGAGAAGAGGTGTCTTCATCTCTGTTTCCTTGCATGCACTCATCAAATGGTCCTCCACCTATCCGTTGTGGGGATTTTCTTCTTCCATAATGAAACTTCCTGTGTGTTATTGGATAAATCGGTGAATGCGGACATAAACGGATCTCCCTAGATCCACCTGGATCTAGAACAAAACAAGACATGACATCACTCTTTACCTAAGATTTAATCACTAAGTTTACTATTAAATAAGATATGGATGCCATACCTTTGAATATCGCTTCATTATATCTTTGTTGTTACTGCTCCGCTTCAGTGCTCTTCTGATATTGAATCTGCAATGAAACAAGGACCAACCAATGTGAAAGAAACAATAGTATATTCAATAATAACTTACACATGTGATCATGGAGTCATGTAATAGAATGAGAATGATTTTATGGGTGAGAAACATGCCACTGTATTATATTAATTAAAAGTGTAAGATACAACCAAACAATCTTGAAGTTGCAAGGTTCCCTTTCAGTGGCGCTTTTCTCCAACACACACACTTGCTCAAAACTTGTATGAATATGATTCACAATAACTTGGTGGTCAAATGGATACCTCAAACATCAATTCAAATAGAGTTCTTCACACAATTCTCATCCCATTCCTTTATAAATTCCTTACTTGATCTTGATTTCTCTTGCTTACTTGCTTAACCTTTTCCATGAGAGATCCATCATTATATAGGAGAAAGAGAGATGGTTAAATATATTAGGATGATCCCACCAAATCAGAGAAGCCAGTAGGATCCCAACCATATGGATGCTACCTCATATTCTAGAAGATTACCTTCTATAACCTTCATGAACCTCATCCTTTCCTTAGTCTTCAAATGTCGTTGCACCTTGTCTATAGAGTAGCCTGTGGAAAATCTGCAACACAAGTTTAGGACAGCCTGTAGAAATTATGAATTTCGGCACTGTGTCTTATGTCTAGTCTACAACATCATTCTAAAAACAATTTTTGTAGAGGGAGAAACCGGTCACTTTTCTCGTGAGAAATATACTTTTGGAATCCTGAACATATTCTTGTAGAAACATCACCAGGGTGACCAAAATAATGTGTAACAAAATTCCCCCCAAAGTATGAGGCTAGAACCTGTGACAGCCGAAATACTTTGTAAAATGTGTGTGTGTGTTGGGAATAAGGAGCACACCAATTGGGAACCTGCAAACAACCAAGCATATGCACAATATTATTCCATTTCTAAGGTAGGAATTCCCATGCTCATACTACAAGTGATTTAAATCATAAATGTCAGTCATGGCCATCTATCATACACCGTGGATCCATGTCATCAAGATTCTACATAGCCACCAGGAATACACTATGGATCTATGTTCTAGAAAACTCAAAATCGGACATAGCCAGGAGACATACAAAGTGGATCTATGTGTCAATGAAAATTGAGAATACTCCATCGCAACCTGGAACAAAATGGCGAGATCCAGGGTCTTGAATCCCATCATCCATAAGTACGAATATAGCCATGTGATTACAAGTGTTGAAGTCGAACATGGTAGAAAACACTTGATTACTATTCATTGATGAAAACCGTTAACAAGTGCAAGGGAAATCACCATTGATGTCAATGAATCCCAAGGTACATCAATACAATCCATTGAATGTGAATAAATGATATGAATTTGAACACTCGATGGAATCTGTCGATCAGGGACTACTGATGTGAATCCACTGTCGAAAGCAAAGAAAACTACCATTGAGGCATGCAGGATCTAAGGTACCAAACGATTTCTAAGTCTTGTTCCTGGATGATGAGTTGAAGTCGATAGGAAAAGACTCATCATAGGAGGGCCTTGATGTATCCCCCATCAATGACACAAAATAAGTAACAGATTTAAGGTAGATCAAAGTGTGAAGATGATTAGAAATTGACACAGGGAAGCCCAACATGGTAAGAATTGATAACTACATATGGAAGACTTGATAGAAGTCTTGTGCAAGGTTGGACTTCTCTTGAACATATGAATGACACGAAAATGGTCTTGGCAGCATTGACTCAGAGACGACCCAAGATAATAACTTGTGGAAGGCAAAACGAGAGACAAATGGATTTCTAAACCCGAATAAAATGATAAAGGGGGTTTCATGTTCAAGAGCGACTATTACTGCCACTAACACGAATACAAAGACACATTTCTTTCCCAAATTTTCCCCCACCATTTTTGGCAAGTACCTCTTTATTTTTACACAAGATTGAGGAGGATAACATATGCTTACTGATATAATCTCATCCTTCAGATGAGTCCTTCAGAGTATGTTTAACGAACCCTAGGAAGGAGTGGTTCGGCCCCATATGGGTCTTTCGATGTTTGTTTAATGAGTCCAAAGAGAGAAAAATCGGGGGTTTTTCATGTTTAGAGAGTCTGAAAAACACTTGAAGTGGACTCTCTCAGTTTTTTTTTCATAAATTAGTTTAATGAGATTGAAAAAGTGATAAAATATCTCCCATCAAACGTTTCCTTCAAATATTTTTATGAGTGTGAAAAGAACAAGGTCAATCAACAATCTTTTCATTTTTAAGGAGCGTGAAAAGATATTAAAGGATACTCCATAGGTTTCATTTTTTGTGTTACTGTGATGAGTACAAAAAGGTGACAAAAGTATACTCCATTTTTTCCCATTTATTTACGAGCACAAGAACGAACGAAGACGAAGCTAAAGGTTTTTTCTGAAAAACCTAAAATGTATTTGTACATGTGACAAACGTAAAAAATAAATGAAGAAAAGTATTTGTATTTCATCGTTCGGACTCCAAGATCGTTCATCTGCGAAAAAATTACAACACTCAAAATACCATAAGAACATTAGGTTTTACATAAAATGAATAAAATAATATAAAATATCAATGAAAAAGTAAAAAGGGAATAAATATAGGTGAAAACTCATTTTTACCATTTCATTGTCATTTTACCCAAAACTTGTCCAAAAAACCATTTTTTACCTCTAAATTCCTCTGTCGATTGTGGTAGTCACGAGAATCCATTCGATCAATTGCTTTCGCTAAAGAGGTAATATTCTTGTCCTCTTCCTTTTCCATGGATCAATTTTTTTTTTTCATTAGTCAAAAACTAGCTTTTGGGTTTGATTTTAGGCCAGTAGGTGCACATAGGGGCCGCCGCAGGTGGCATATATTGGGACCTGCGGAAACTATAGGTTTCTACATGTGGCCTTTGGTTCACCTATGGAAGTTCCGCACTGTGTATAAAATCCCACTTGCGGCGGGCGAAACTCAAAATTTCTTTATGTGCGTTTAACCAATAAAAATTTTCAAGTGAAATAAAGTTGTTGACTACTCCCTATGGTTCCCATGTAGGTTTTTGACTGTAAAGATGTTGGAGTGGAGGGAGAGGGAATACAAGGATGATGATTACATCGTCGGGAATGACCCAGGCATAGTTAATTCCCTCTGGCAATGTGGGCTCCTAAATTTCTCCAAGATCTAGGGCATGAGGGCCCAACTCAGGTTTCTTAAGTAATTAGTCCACATGTGGGATGTGGATCAACAGGTTTTTCATGTGCAAGCCAACATACTCTCTTTATATATCGAGGATATCTATTTTCTGATGGAATTATCATGTTGTGGATCCCATGTGACCTTGACGAGTGGCAATGGTGGTAGTTTACAGATGAGTGAGTATGTTCGTAGGTATTGTGATCCCAATGCTGAGAGACATAAGGGAAAAGTTTCCATTAGGGATGTCTAATATTTACCCCTACGGA
>JASDQU010323062.1:0-12407 GCA_032191745.1 Picea mariana
ATGACATGGGAGCATGAAGATGTTATGCGGGCAGAGTACCCGCATCTTTTTGAAAATTTTGAAAAGCTTGCAGATGCAAAGTAAAGTTGCACTAAGGACAGTGAAAAAATAAGAGGAGGGCATTGTAATGTCCCCAAGGCCGAGCCCTGTTGTAAATCATGTCTATGAAGTATAAAGCTTACATTATGAATTGTAATTATATTTTATAGGCTGGTGAGCCAAATTTATATAATATGGTGGGCTTATGTGTTATTAAGCCGAAGAGCCTAAGTGTTAAGGCTGGGAGCCTACTTTTGTATATGTAATCATGCAGAACATTAATAAAAATATAAGCATCGTTACGTGCAGACCAACCATGATGAATGAGTGATGGGGGACTAAGCTTCCACAGAGTGGGTAAGGGATTGGGGGGCTGGAAGGTTGGAAAGAGAGGCTAAGTGTTGAGCCTAGGGGCTTAAGTCCTTGGGAATAATATTTTAATATTATTCCAAAAGCCATGTAAATGTGATGTTTTATCCTAAGTTCTTTGTAAGGACGAGTGACTTCCAAATGGGAAGGAACGAGCTTCATGGGTGACAAGTGTCAACCCAAGTGCATGCAGTTAAAACTGTTGAGTTGAGCCGTGATGGGGGTTCCTCCTCCCATTCTCCATCCTCCATCTGAACTCGCGGGTGTCCAGGATTGACCTCTATTTCGGTGTTTGTTCTAGGGAATCCTTACCTGAACCATTAAGTCTCTGCGTGGGATCTTTGTACACCCTCGTGCATCCCCGAAACCTAAGCCGTGAGTCTGTCCTGTATTGTTGGTTGGGGAAAACTGAATGTCCCATAATTGTTGAGCCTTGTTATGTTGTAGCATCTGTCTATCACCAATTTTGGGAAGCCTGTGTCTATGTTTCCAGTGGACTATTGTGGTCGCACAGTGATTGACTGCATGTGGCTTGGGTACCATTGTATGTTCGTGTGGAGCCTCATGGTTTCTCAATCTGTCTGTAGGTTGTTGTTTTCTGTTTTCCTGAGTGGGGTTGTGTTGTGGTTATCCTGACCATGCAGGAATTGAGTCGGAAGGGGCTGAAGAACCAGGTTTTGAGGCCCTTAGTTGAAGAGGCAGTCTGTTAGGCCTATGAGAAGCTATTTCCAGGTGAAGGAGTCTATTGGGAAGTGGTATTCTTCCAAAGAGATTCCAGCACTAGCTACGGAGCTCTAAGACTTCCTGATCCAGCATGTTGCCGAGACCCAGAAAGGGAAGTGAAGCACTGATGGAATGTGCTTGTCAAGGTGTATACTCCAGGGAAAAACAGGCATGTGGGGAATGAGAGTTCGTGAGTAGTGGGCGTAAGAAGGCATACTGGAAAGAATCCTTTCGGTTATTCTGTGCAGTTTTCACTATAACCTCATCCTAGACTAGGATTCCTTGCCTTGGATGGAGCTTAGTCCCATCTCGAGGGTGACCCAGTGTTGAGCATGATGAGCAGCGTGGTCTAAGGCTATGAGGTTCGTGGAAGGCCTGCACGTAGTTGGTGGAATTACCATGGTTTCAAAGATAAGTATCAGCTTATGCTTAATATTATGTTTTGTTTGCCTGTGATGCTTATATGTATCATGTATTCTGTTGTGCATATGAATTATTGTTAATGCCAGGGATTATTTATGTTAGCAGTAATCTTGTGCTTACTCTAAGATAAATGTGTTTAATTTGATTTAAATGAATGTTATTAATTAAGTATGAGAATGATGTTGTTCCGCATAGTAGTGTTTTCCCGACCAAGTGGGATGTAACGGTCGGGGGCGTTACATCATTTGTCACCTCATGAAAAGCGTAGAATTATTACACAAACTGCCAATTACTCTTAGGTTGGCCATGACCTTTTTCATACTAGTCCAGACTTGATTATTCGTAGATGTGTTCGAGAAGATGAGATACCGGAAATCCTATGAATTTGTCATGATGGACCATGTGGTGGCCATTTTATGAAAAACGTACATCATATAAGGTGTTACATTTAGGTTATTATTGGCCTAGCATTTTTAAGGATGCTTCCAAGTATGTGAGGAGTTGTGATAGTTGTCAAAGGATAGGCAGACCCACGTCAGCTGACGAAATACCCTTGCGTTCCCATGTTATGATAGAATGTTTCGAGAAATGGGCCCTTGACTTTGTAGGACCAATTTCACCCATATCTCGTAAGAAAAATTATATTTTGGTTTGTATAGATTATGTCACCAAGTGGGTAGAGGCAAAATCCCTATTCAGGGCTATAGAAAAATTCATTTTCGAATTCATTTATGAAGACATATTTACGCGCTTTGGTGTTCCTCGTGAAATTGTTACATACCAAGGCACTCAATTCACTTCCAAGCTAATGAGAGAACTAACAGAGAAATATGGGATCAAGCACTGCAAGTCTTCTCCATACCACCCACAAGCTAATGGTCAGGTAGAGTCCACAAACAAAGTTATGGAAGCTTTGTGGGCATATCGGACCACCTGGAGAAACACCACTGGGCATACCCTTTATGAGGTAGTGTATGGGAAACAAGTACTTCTACCAATAGAATTCCAAGTAAGGACCTTCTGTATTTCCGCAAAATTAGGATTAAACTTAGATGAGGCTCATAAACAATGATCCTTACAATTAAACAAGTTGGATGAGATCAAGCAAGATGTTATCCAACGAACAATATTAGTCCAAAACCAGAGGAGAAAGTGGAATGACAAGTTTATTAAGAAGAGACACTTCCAACTTGGTGATTGGGTTTTGTTGTTTGACTCTCGATTTAAAACATTCAAAGGAAAACTTACCACTCGTTGGTTGGGTCCTTACGATATAGTCACCATGTATGAAAATGGGGTTGTGAAAATCAAAACAATTGACGATGGACAAGTCTCCTTCGTAGTAAATGGACATCGACTCAAAATTTATCACAGACCCACTTCCAAAGAAGATTTTCTATAGGTCATGTCAACTGACAAGGCATTAGCCTTAGCATATGGGGAAGTCCCCCCTTTTCTTGAATATTTTTCTGAATTTTCGATTGTATATATGTAAATAATTTTGAAATATGTTGATAGACAATTCTAGAGATTTCTATAGGAATTTATTTCACCAGGATTAGACAATTTCAAGGAGATATAAAGGAAGGATTTTTCTTCAAAATATTTCTATATTTGAACCTTATTGTCTGTTAAGAATCAATTGAATAATGATTTGTCGTAATTAGCCACATTTTTGCAAAGATTTCCATCTTATTTTTCTCAAGGCATTTTTAATAGAAGTTGCTCTTAAACCTTCACCACCAGAGAATATAAGAAAGTGATACCTTAACCATCAAACTTAGAGGTTACTCGTACAGTTTTCCCAAGAACCCTGAGTAAGTGAGTAAAGTATATTTATTAAAGAGTAACAAGGAGGTACGATTAGTGGTTAGCCATGGAAACATCACAATAACTTAAAAAAAGAAGAAAGTGAGTTGAGACTAAAGATACATTTATGTTCTTTCCCAATGGTACCATCCACTACACACTAAAAATGCTTGATTATATCATATATTTAGATAGGATATGTCCTCTTAAGTACCCCTTACATCAGGACAATATATAAGGAATATATAAAGGAAATTCATCCTCTAACATAAATTCCATCCCAATCTAAAAAAAAGAGAGAAGGAAAAACAAAAAAAAATTCAGAGTTGTCCCCCCTTCTTTTTGCACAAAGCAATATTATATTAAAATCATAAAATATGGAGGACCATTCTTTGAGAGTGTAAGAGGATAACCTGTTGGGATACTGAATAGGTCTGCTAGTAGCGAGTACTGGCCCATGGTATGACTAGGTAAACCTGTCAGAGTATTGAACATGCTTACTAGGTGCGGGGCATTCTACCTAGCGAGGATGATAATCTGACAAAAAAAAAAGAAATTCCTAAATCTTAAACTTGTCATGATGTACGGAATTACTTGTAGACAAAGATGACACAAAGTATGTATGGTTAAGCTAAGGTTAATGAACTCCATAAATCTTCCATTAGGAAAAAAAATTAAGACTATCTTGAAACTCTCTCGCCTACCTCTTCTTAACTATATGTAGGATATTTCATCCTATAGGTGGGGCCATATCCTAACCGTCTCATCAAACGGATATGTGAAATTTATCTCTACACTTAATAAGCTATAAATCTTTGGCTATTGGGAGAATTGACTGGTTTCCTATATTTTTATTGTGAGGCGTAAAAATACTTAGGAGGCATGAGGGGTTTCATGAGCTGACAAATGACAACACTGCCTATCTAAAATCCATGAGAAGAAGAAGTAGAATCTTTGTAAAAATTTATGTATATTGTTTTCATGATACGGACTATTATATCAGCAGTTATTTTATTTGAAATGATAAATATTCCATGTGTGTTATAAAATGTTGTACATTTCTTTGATAGACCACTTAACTGGTTTTTATTTACAGATTGTTCACTACAGACTTGTGATTACATGCCTTGAGACATAGGAACATATTGTTAATGTGTGAGCACGATGTAAAAACAAGTAATAATGAAACACTCTTATCATGTCTCTTCTCTTGTTCACTATGACTGTCAAAAGTGTTTAATAATGAGTTCTATGGATAAAACATCCATTACAGGATGAACAAATTTGATTTCTCACAGGAGTACCATATGGAGTGCCATATGGGATGTCATATGGAGTTCCATTTGAAAGACCATATGTGGTGCCATGTGGACGACTGGATGACACACTGTTGGGACTTCATTTTTTCATGTTTTAATGCATGTTCTAATCATTTTATTCGATCAACTGGCCTCGTTACATACCTAGTTTTCCCGTACTTGGTGTAAAAATGTAACCTAAGAAGAGCCCATGAGGTAGTTCAATACTTATGCATATTTTGTACGTTCTTATTAGTGAAAATGTGTTAATTTATTAAAAAGAGATCTGCTAATGGTGTGATTTGAATAAACAGGTTGGGTGACTAGGTAGCCTTGATCATTGACATTTCCAGTCATCTGGTACTAGAGTAAAAGTTGAATTTTGAAGTCTTCTAGAAGAAAATCGGGGACATGGGTTTTATCGAGAACGTCGTCGAAATGCATACAAGTGAGTCATAATTCACCCATCTTGCACGTGTGGACCTCCAGTTCAGGGGGAATATTTCAGAAAATAGAAAAATATCAAACTTCCAACTTGTGACTCGATTTTTGTGCACATAGAAACGAATCGAAAGATTCTAAAACATGGGTTTTTCTCCCAGCATGGCCAATTAGGTCTCTTGTGATCCATTTTCGAAAATTCGCTACAGTTACAGAGTTCTGGAAGGCGCTTTGGAGTGGATTAATAAAATAACACAGTTTTCATGTTATAGTCCGGTACCAACGTGACTGTCTAATTTCGGTACCAACATGACTGTCTGATTCCGGTACCTCTGCCTGTGAAGATCTGGTGGTTGATTAAATCTCTAGATGCTAATGATATCGAGAATATTGTTGGATAGAAGTAACCTAGTTTAGCAAAGCAATCAAGTAACCATCAGATTTGATTACCATGGAATTAATGATCTCTTCCTTGTAAATCATGACTTGAACTCTATAAGAACATGGTCATGGAAAGGGAGAGAAGAGAGGGGGATTTGGACATATAGACATATGAATAAATAGAGAGAAATGTTGCATATTGTGAAACATATCCTGAGTTTGAGTTTAATGAAAGAATTTCATTTATGTCCATGTTTTGATCATTAAGGAATGAATGTGAATTGAGTTGTTGGTATAATCTAATTTCATGTTTTAAGATTTGAGTAAGAGCAATGTGTGGATTGAAGACCAACTTACTATAGACTCCAGTCGCTGACCTGTTGAAGCGGCAAGGGCCCACCGCCCAACAGAGGTCAGCATTCCTGTAGGATAATGTTAGTATTTGATTTTGGTAGTATACTTGTTAGGTTAGTTGAAGCTTTGATTCTTCAATTTAAATCATCATCTCTAATAGCTTCAGATTATAACAGCTAGTCTAGTTTCAGATTTTGGTTATATGATTGCTTAAGATTCTTACTTTGTTTTTGCATATGCTCTATTTTTATGAATTTGATTTTGTTCCATAGACATGAATGTTGGCAGAAGTAGTCAGACATATCTGAAGAGGAACTAGTGAAGTTCACAATAGCACATTATGAACCACAGCATACTCAGTATATCAACTATTGAACTACCCATGCTATGTCTTGATGATTGATGTGTGATTTCTCTTTCAGAAGTGTGGATTGCATAGTTAGTTTTTTGGGTCAGATAGCAGATTTGATCTATCAAACCAACTCCATATCATACTTGCATGTGCCATAATGGAGTAGATAGCCTCTCTTTGAAAGACAACCAAAGTGCATTTCAGTTTGCTATTTTGATTTGTTTCCAACATACATAGTTCTATACTCATGACGTTAGAAATTACCTTTCTTACTGATGTCTTGTAACTCTGTTGATTACAAATCCTGGATTGATAATTAATGAGTGAATTATATTAAACATATAATCAACACAACATTTTGGCACCATTGCTGGAGAGTTGCAAACGGTAAGAGGTCATTTTAGTTTAGTTTGTTTCAATGGTTTTAAGGACTACTTGAGGGAGGAGAATAAAACGTTCTAGACGTGTGTCAAGAGCCACGCAACCACTATAGTGGGGTTCTCCGAAGCCAGGTTGTCCTCTTCATTTAATGCAGAGTGTGTTTTTTTTATGAATTTTATTTTTAATGAACTAACTCATGTGAAAGGATAACTTGGTGACAGCAGGATCTAAGTAAGCGAGGTGTTCAAGTTTGGTGAGTTTTATTGCAATTAGTAGTTTTAGATTAAAATTTCAATCTCTTTAAAGATAAACCATTTTGGGGGTGTTGTAAGAACCCTCGAGTACTAATCCATGTTGCGAGACAGGATCTACCAACCAACAGAAGAATGATGATTAAGAGTTTGATAAGCAAAGGAAGAAATGGTACTCCAAGGAATTTCACAAACTTTGATAGCAAATGGAGACCTACCTACATCTCGAGTGGAGAAAATCCTCATTGCTATCAAAGGCCTATCTTCATTTGAGGTGGACCAAGTTTTGGTTGCAGTCAGAGATTTATCTGTATCTAAAGGAGGAAGAGAAGAGCAAGAGACTCATGAGCCACACAATGTAGCAGATCCAGAAGTTCATAAACAACATCTAGAGGAGATTCAAGAGTCATGGACCACAACTGATAAAGAGTGGATGCCGGAACCTGAAATTAAAGAGTCTCCTGCCTGCCTGACACCATATTTTATCAATGAAGACCATATTTCAAAAGATTTACTTGACATGATAATGGAAGATATAGTAAGCCAAGAAAATCTAGATTATATTGAAGGTTGGATCCAAATAGTAGGTAAACTACCATATTGCTCCCTTAGTCGAAAATTTGCAGCATCATTCCTAGAAGAGAAGCTGGCCTCTCATGTCCGGATAACCATTGAGGTATCTTTTCCATATTTGGATATGAGTTTGCTTATAAATTTGTTTCGCACATGGCTGCACTGGAAATTTTCATATACTTGAAGAAGGACTCTCTCTTTCTCAATTAGGAAGGATAGTAAATAAGTAAATAAAAGTTGCATATAGTTGTTAGTTCGGTGCAACATCATTTTTTATATCTTCTACAAAAGTTAAAGTGATTAGGTGTGTTGATAAGTTTTGTTTTCCAATAAAATGAAAGTGACAACCGGAACAGGTGGACAGTGCTTAAAAAAAAACAAGAGGTTTTCACATCTCCATGTTATAAGCATGACCATTAATCTCTTTGCCTCACTTTTTCAATTTTTTTTATTTTTTTATTAGTGTGTTAGCAGTATGAATCCTCAAAAGTAAAGTTACGAAGCATTTGAACTTCAAGAAATTTCCAAGGATACAGGGAAGCCTGCAACATGTCATCTTGTGTTGTGCTAATCCGGTACCAAAATGCCTGTGTTGATCCAGTACTGAAACCCTATCCAGTACTGGCAGCCTGTGCTAGTCCGGTACCAAAAAGCAATCCGGTAATGGCACTTTGTGCTAGTTCGGTACCAAAACAAAAAAGTATGGTACCTAAACATTGGTATAAGATATTGTTGGTTAACCTTTATATCCTTTGCAATGGTTAAAATGATAAATTAACTTTAGAGAGTATGACTGCTATATTTGCTAAATTGTTTGAATAAAGGAAGTACTGATGGGTATTGGAGTTTTGTAGTGCCACACCTTGCAGCTGGAACATTACTTCTCTGTTTTACTATGTAGACAATGTTACTTCTCAATTGATGATTATTTGAACTTCAAGAAACTACCAAAATTACAGGGAAACCATTGCACCAGCATATAATTCAGTATTGTGCTGGTCCGGTACTAGAACACCTGTGTTGGTCCGGTACCAGCAGATATGTGCTAGTCCGGTACTAGAAGAGACTATTTTAATCCAGTACCAACAAGTTTGTCATAATCCAATACTGCAAAGAAATCTGGTAATGTATTAAAAGTTATTCATCAATCTTGATTTTCTTTGCAAACGATAACATGATAAAGTGAAGATGATTGTTATACTTGAAAATCACTGCTATGCTTGTTAAATCTAAAAACAAATATAATGATCTTGATGAAGATGCTTGGGTTTTTGAAACATGTACATTGGCATTGCAACTACTTGTTGATCTTTTTGTCAAGTTCTATGATTCAGTAAACCATTTACTTAGGAAAGTGATGGAGTTTCTAACAAACTTTATAAAGTAGCGGGTCCAAAGTTTGGCTGGAATTGGTGTGACTACTTTTGTTCGTTTGATGAACAATGTTGGTAGTCTTTTCTTAGATGATAAATGGAAACATGTGTTGTTATACTTGAAAATAGCAGCTGCAGAAACAGTGCCAGATTATGCCCAGATTGCTTATAGTCTGGTTGATAGTGAACCATCATACTTTCAAGAAGAAGATCCTATACACATAAGCAAAGTATTCCAGTCACACTGTGAGGCCTGCAAATCATAAACCTATTGTGTGCCATTCGAGCTGAAACCAAGGAGCTGGCTGTAGCATCAAATGGAATCTCTCATGCAAGCCTAGAAGAAACAATTCCTTTTGGTTCAGTTGCTGACTAAAGGGAAGTATTTTAATTTCTTTTGGTTCAGTTGCTAGCTAAAGGGATGTATTTTAATTTATTTTGGTTCAGTTGCTTTAATTTCTTTTGGTTCTGTTGCTTGACTGAGAAGATATAATTTATTTTGCCTATGTTACTTGATAAGAACCATGCTTAATCTGATTTAAAGTTTAGAGGTTGTTTTCATCAAAAAGTTCATTACAAACATCATCAGTACTTCAGCATGATTAAAGGGATTAAAAAATATTAGCCTATAAGTAACTATTTCACCCTAACTACACTTCAACAGTAATCATTGGACTATCTTTAATAAAGAGTAGCATATGAGTATATGAACACTCTCTGTCATGGGAACACTAGGAAAAATTTATGGGAAGAGGATGTATCAATACCCTAAGGTAACTTTAGGTCATTCTCTAATGGACAAACTCAGATAGACCATAAATCTAGAATATTCTAAAGAAGTAACATAAATACATGAGTTTATTTTTCCTTCAAACAAATCTTTAAAGACATTTCAAATAAGAGAGTATATCTTCTACCCAATACCATCCTAGCCTGTAAAAGGGTTTTTAGATGAGCCTCCCCTTGTCACCTGTGCAAAAGCACTCTTTAACAAAAATTAAAATAGGTGACTATCGGACAATAAGCCTCTAATAAAAAAAGGGTTTAAGAGACTAACCCGTCGAGATACTAAATAGGTCTGCTAGCAGTGGGTACCAGTTTGTGGTATGACTAGGCAAACCCATCAGGGTACTGAACAGGCCTATTGGCAATGGGGCATTATGCCTGGGGAAGGTATGTCTCTCACTAAATAACACAACTACCCCACTGGAGTACTGAACAGGCTTGCTGGCAGTGGGTTCTGGTTTGTGAATGTCTCATTTATGCTTGTTTGATTGAAAAATTCACTTTTGTCATAAAAATATATATAAATTCCAAATTAACAAGAAAAATGAATACTACAAGCAAATGTCCATTTGAGAATTACCCTAAGTCAACCTTACCGGTCTGACATCTAAAGCCTACATTACCTAAGAAGGAAACTTCTTAAGAGTGGAGCCCTAACTAGGGAGTCTAATCTACTTATACTATGAAATTTATCCATAATATCTAATGATAGTAAATCTCTGAAGGAAGTTAGGTTCGGACTGTTCTTCTGGAAAAATAATAAAAATCCTTTTTTTCATTGTTGAATATCGTTGCTTGTCAATAAGTCATCAAAAGAAAGACAATTTCATTTTTAACAACAAATAAGGCATGAGATCATATGCTAGATGACAGAAGCACTCTTGGAATTTGATCTGGTTTATCTTCTCTTATCAATTTTCTTTCATTGTGATACAGTGTGCCAAATCTTTTTGCATAGGGATATGCAACACCTTTGGCATGGGGGAGGGTCAAACAGCCTCTTTCAAGACTCTTTTCCATACTCATGGCTCATCTTCAGAGGGTAGCATGCAACAACAACCTTGCAAAACCAGGAAGAAACTCAAGTACAAGCACAGGTTAAAGAATCTCCATAAGGTACAATAAATTCCAGTACTGATCCTCCAATAAGCTCCAGCCTGAAGAATGACCGTTGTTTCAAATACTCTGCAAGTTTTAAACACAAGAACAGTCAGCCTATATTTCAGATCATACACATCATGTGGTTATACAATGGTCATATAGTCAACATGCATCAGTTCTACATAGTCTTCTTTCAATTTGTAGTAATTTATTGTAGAAGCATGTGATAAAAGAGTTTGCATGAGGACATGCAAATCAACAGGCATGGGGGAGAGAGAGAGAGAGAGAAGGAATCCTAGCAAATCAGTATTCATAAACTCCCTCCTAGATCTCTAGTAGCTCTCAGTTTCAGCCAGCATGTACTTTGATCCATCCTCCACTTCATAGCCTGCAACGTACATTAAAGTAGAGGTAAAACTGGGACAATTATGTCTAAATTTATAATCAATCAAGTACCTTCATCTTTGCAGTGATCTAGTACTTCAAATTTTGTGTTGGTCCGGTACTAAAACTCTCACCAAGCACTAGTAATGGATTCTGGTAAAATTGACTCAATCTTTGGTATTTTCCTGAACTAGTATCAAATATCACAAGTTAGCAAGTTATGTGCTATCATTCTAATTTTTCCTGAACTAGTATCAAATATCACAAGTTAGCAAGGTATGTGCTATCATTCTAATTTTTACTAGTAAGAATTGTATCAATTATGCATTAAGTTCATATTACAAAGCACACTTCTTATTTGATTATGTCATKTCATCATGATAGTYACTTGATCGTTGCACTCTCRGTTAATAAATKCTCTTATGAATGGTCACTTACACTTTKCTCAAYARGAATTCTTTCATTGTATACTTGTTTTGGTACYCCATTHYSGATCCTTCRTTTGTACCAAAMCYTGGTTGAATATCAGGTTGTCTTTAGACCTGCAATTAAGTAGGCATGGGGGTTGACCAACATGAACTGGTGTTTCAAGTCTATTTTGAAGTATGGATTGACAGTTTTGCATGAGGGCATGCAATAGTTTAGGCATGGGGGAATGTTGGGACTTTGTTTTTTCATGGTTTAATGCATGTTCTAATCATTTTATTCGATCAAATGGCCTCGTTACATACCTGATTTTCCCGTACTTGGTGTAAAAGTGTAACCTAAGAAGAGCCCATGAGGTAGTTCAATACTTATGCATATTTTGTACGTTCTTATTAGTGAAAATGTGTTAATTTATTAAAAAGAGATCTTCTAATGGTGTGATTTGAATAAACAGGTTGGTTGACTAGGTAGCCTTGATCCTTGACATTTCCAGTCATCCGGTACTAGAGTAAAAGTCAAATTTTGAAGTCTTCTAGAAGAAAATTGGGGACATGGGTTTTATCAGGAACGTCGTCGGCATGCATACATGTGAGTCATAATTCTCCCATCTCGCACGTGTGGACCTCCATCTCAGGGGGAATATTTTGAAAAATAGAAAAATCTCAAACTGCCAACTTGCACCTCAATTTTCGTGCACATGGAAGCGAATCGGAAGATTATAAAACATGGGTTTTTATCCCACCATGGCCAATTAGGTATCCAATGTTTCATTTTCAAAAATGTGCTACGGTTACAGAGTTATGGAAGGCACTTTGGAGTGGGTTAATAAAATAACACAGTTTTCTTGTTATAGTCTGATACCAACGTGACTATCTAATTCCAGTACCAACGTGACTGTCTGATTCCAGTACCTCCACCTATGAAGATCTGGTGGTTGATTAAA
>JASDQU010323064.1:5699-18711 GCA_032191745.1 Picea mariana
GACATATAAAACTCCTTCATGGGGGGTTCCGAAAGTCAATTGTAATGGAGTTAAAGAGGTGATAGGACTACCAAGTTCTGTTGAAGTTGTTCCTCCTATTTTTTCTGGAACATTCTTCATGATTTCTGGAATTGTTTCTGGCTCTTTTCCCTTATCCATTCCCGATTCTTTTGTTTGAGAACCCTCTACATCTTGGGAAGGTATTTCAGTATTCTTCAACTTACCTTTGTCATTTTCTTTACCCTGAGTATTAGTTTCAAACCCTGGAGGGGGTTCTTACTGTTCTGACGATGGGGTTGAAATTTCACCCTGTAAACTCTTAGGTAGGCAGCTTCACCTATGGCTTTGAAAAGATATGAATCCATTATGTGAGTCAGGTGGCAAGGCCTGGACTCTGTTCAACACTTCTTCATAAGACTTAACATCTTTAAAAATATCATCATAAATAGATACTTCATGTTCATATGCCTTTAGATTACAATGTATGTAATGCCTACTTATTATTTGGTAGGGGTCATATTATCTGTGCTCAATATTTACTAACTTCACTTCTTCCAATGACTTGGCCTCTACCTTAGAATGGCCTAAATTTGATAAAGGAAATTTTCCAATATGAACAGGGAAATATGGCCATGCTTTTTTCTGAAGTGCTTTTAATTCCAATCCAACACTGCCCTTGGCTATCTAATGAGCTACTTCTCTACACACCAATCTGTCTGGTAGGAATTTTGGGAGTGCGTGAGGGGGAATGGAATAGTCATAAACCCTAATATAGGAAAAAATTTCCTCAATAAACCAGTCGGCAACTAATTTAAGACTTTCTATGACTGCATCAGAAATGCGAGGGGGTTCGCATCCAAAAAATAATTTGTGCATAGGAATAATCACAAAATGACAAACCTCGTAAAATGCCTCTTTAGCATTTTCTTCCCCAAGGGCTGAGTGATATTTATGAATAGGCTCTAGGCAGGAAATGCTCCAACTCCAATTCATTAATGGAAAGGGAGTCATAAAACAGATTGCATCCATAATGTATGCAGACATATAAAAAGACATTGGTTGTCCCTTTGACTTGGCTACTTTGTAATTTAAAATTTATTACGTTAAAACCATTTCCTTCTGAAACTTCCTCTAAGAAGGGTAGCTAGTCTGCATGAAAGATTCAGGGATCTTTTCTCCCGAAAATTCTGCATAACATAATGGCTATATAAACCATATATTCGTTTAAGGAGGTTGTAGCATAAATCCCATGAGTATCAGCCCTGAATTTTGCTTCAGACCTCGCCCATCCTCTAATCATGTCGGGATATGTCTGGTCTGCCTCAATACATTCCTTTCTCTGAAACTCAGCTATAAATTTAGCATTAAAAGTTTGTTTATGATTCAGTGAGAGTTTATACATTACTTGAATGTGCTCTGGCCTAAATGAGCTGACGATAGCTCCTTGCTCATTTTGAATTCTCCTTGTTGGGATATATACCTTATCCAGAGCCCAGCCGATCATATCAGTGTATGCCACCAGCCTCGGATGCACAACAACCTTATGAAGCTCAGACTCAGCAATGTCCCAGAGATGATTTTCAGAATCAGGGTCAACATTCTTTAGCTCATACTCCAGCAATTCGGAAAATTGAGTCCATGATTTGATGGAGTTTATGGCATGTGGAGTAGTATCAGAGATAATATCACCTTCCTGTGTGTCTTTGTTTTTCTTCGGTGCCTTTTTAGGTGCCATGGCTCTGTGTTTGACTTGAAAACCTGTCACAGAAAGTGGATGAATAAGCTCAGCTTAACATAAAAATACAGAGGTTCGAATGTTTACTTTGAATACTTTTTAAAACATGACAAGATTTGCACAGTTGTCACGAATTTAAAGCTCTTAATGCAGAAGATATTTTTCGGAGATATGCATTTAATGTTCGTACTTAGGCGTTCTCGGTTTTTCAAATAAAACGATAAACTTACTTAATCAGAAAAAGAAGCATTAATGAAAACTTAAAGAAAGATTACCTTTAAACATGTTTTAAAAAAAGATTTATTAGTGTTAATTATGGATTAAATCTGAAAACATCACCTTTCGGGGTTTCAGAAATCTTGATGTTGAAAGGTATGTCGTCGAAAAAGCCCGATCGCCAAAATCACGAAATCGCGAAATCATGATGTTTTAATTAAGATTTAAATGTTTTTATCACATTAATTAATTGAGATTATACGCTATCGGGATTTTGGAAATCCTGATGTCGAGAAGTATGTTACCAATGAAGTCTGATCCCCGAAATCGCGAAATCGCGACGGTTTACCCCTTTTTTAAACCAGACTTAATTCATTTTAATTAACTTACTCATCACAATTTGAACCGAAGAAAAAATAGTTTGATTTAAAGTGAACTGTGGATCGGGTTTTTGTAGTTCGGGATTTCGGGAAACATGATGATAGGAGATATGATCTCACTGAAACCCGAAACCCAAAATCGCAACATGATTTTCTTAACTCTTAAAATTTCTTAAGAGAGAATTAATTAATTCATGTTTTAATTAAGATTTAAACGTATCGGGAAATTGGGGATCGAGGTTTCGTGATTCAATTTGCATCAAACATTTGTTTACAGAAAACCCTGAATCACGATTTCTTTAACGTTTAAATTAAAAAATCGCAAATTTAGAATTACAACCCGTTTCAAATAATTTTTCAAAAGAGCGTTGGAAAACTTATATTTTTGTAAACTTTTTTCCGTTCGTTATCCAAAAATAATCGATAAAAAGGTATCGCGAATTTAGAAATGATGAAATTCTTATTTTAGGAAAGCTGAAACCCGAAAAACACAAAAAAAATAAAAATCTAGGCCTTAAGGATAAAAGATTTTAAGATCTGTTTCTACATAGGCTCCAACTGGGGACCTCGTCTCCCTGTGGGACGAGGAGAACATGTAGACTCAGTGCCTTCATTGGGTAAATGGTGTCAAGGGTTTATCACTGTCAAACTGTTAAAGGAGAGGAAAAAGCAATTTTATAAAACCTCTGAAAACGTTTTCAAAACTTGTCATTTGCTTTAAACTCAGTTGTAGTCTTCTTCATAATATTCTCCTTCTCGTTCTAAATTTAAGTTAGTATTAAGATGATTAGAACAATCTTAGGGAACTCAATAGATTTGTAAATTTCAGATTGCATCAATCGAAATAAAATTTATAATTTTTTAATTGGGGAGGTCTATTTTGACTTAAGATGAGTATCCAGTTTCGAAAAACTGATAACTAGAATAGAGTAATAGATAAGTATGAAAACCTTACAGACACCTCAGATATTGCTTCACTGCCAGCGGGCCTGTTCAGTACCCCGATGAAGTTATCTGTCCCTTTTTACTGAATTTCCTTTCACTGCTTCGAGTACTAATTTTATGCTCAAATATTGCTTCACTGCCAGCAGGCTTGTTCAGTACCCCAGTGAAGTTATCTGTTTGCTTTTATATTTAGATGAGGGCAATCATTTAAATGAATTTCCTTTCATCGTTTATGGGACTAGATGGGGGCAATCAAATATGAATTTCCTTTAACCATCTGTCTTATAGTTAGCTTGTGCATATGAAGCGGGGGCAATCAGTGATACTTAAAATATCAGGGGTGGTTATCTATGTAAAACTTTAAAATAGTGGTTTGTCAACCTATTTTGATTATTCTAGTCCAATTTTTCTCAACTTTCAAAACTCCTCAGTCTGTAGAGAAAAAGGGAAAGATTATTTTCAGGGGTTTTCTTTTGAGCAAGCTTAAATCCTTAGACAAACTGTTAAGAAACATAAGAGAGTCATAATCAACCCAAACATAACCACTTTTAGTCAGAAAATAAGAACTATGAAGATTGGACTTATTGAATTTAATCGTTTGTTGATTTTCAAGGTTAATACATAATCTCTCCTACTTTGATGAGAAAGCCCAAAAATGTGAAAGATAGTATCGAGGGTATAAAAGGAGATGTTCAACAATTTGTAAGCCATAAAACATAGGTTATGATTTCAAAAATAACTCTTTGGACTCTTTTCTTCTTATTTATTATATATATATATATATATATATATATATATATATATATATTTCGGTATAAAAACTTAACTAATTTTTATTTTATTTTTATTTATTTACAAAATGAGAATGGATTTTCAAAAAATTAAAAACAAGACGGTATATACAATGAAATTTTCTGTAAATTAATTATTCCATATAATGCTTTAAAAAACGCCCATTAACAGGGGCATTCAAGATCTTACCATCCAAAGTTTCAAGCAGAAATGAATTTTTTCCCTCGGGAGATGCTACCTTAAATGGTCCATACCAAATATGATCAAATTTACCATTTTTTCCTGAATCCTCTTTTCGAGCATCCCACCTCAAAACAAGATCCCCGGGGAGAAAATTCCTGTCCTTGGCTTTACGATCAAATAATATCTTCATGTCATCCTGGTACTTCTGCAACTTTTCATCCACTACATCCCTGTGCTGCTGAAATTCAATCAGCTGATTTATCCTTCTTGTGAGAGGATTTGGTTCTTCCTTCTCGTCTTGCCATAGTTTCATCACAGGAAGTGCTAAGTTTATGGGAAACACTACATCTGTTCCATATACCATTTGAAAGGGGGAAGTACCGATAGAATTTTTTGTGCCTATCCGATTTTCCCATAGAGCATATTTTAAATGCAAATGCCAAGACTTTTTATTTTCGTTTAACACTTTCTTGATTATACTGATCAAGCTCTTGTTTGAAGATTCTACCAGACCATTTCCCTGCGGGTAGTATGTTGTGGAATGACCCAACACAATATTATATTTCTGGCAAAAGCTGACCATTGCCATAGATTTAAAAGCTTGGGCATTGTCTATGACTATCTTTCTAGGACAGTCGAACCTAGACAAGATATTTTCTTCTAAGAAGTCTATAACTACTGAATCAATAGCCTTCCTTGTTGGTATAGCTTCCACCGATTTGGTGAAATAGTCTGTAGCGGTCAGGATCCATCTATGTTGGGAACTTGAATGAGGATTAATCTCACCTATGAAGTCAAGTCCCCATTGCTAAAAAGGAGCTTCTATATTGACTGAGACTAATGGCATCACTAGTAGTTATGTTTTCCTGCAAAGAATTGGCAAGGGCTGCAAGCTCATACCTTAGCATTGAAATCTGGGAAAATTTTAGGCCAGTAATAACCAGGCCTCAGGATTTTATATGTCGTAGCCCTCCAAGCGTGGTGTCCTCCACAAAATCCTTCATGAAATTGACCTATAACTTTTTCTGTTTCTGATTCGACAAGACAGACTAAGAGGAAACCAAGCGGGTCTTTCCAATATAATCGTTTCTTGGAAATACAGTATTTAACTGCATGCAGCTTTAGCGTTCTAGCCTTGGATGGAGACAATTCATTTGGACATTTCAAAGTTAATAAGTATGTTACTATGTCCTTGTACCAATTCGACGACGTGAATTTATCCTCGATCCTGTTTTCGACTATTTGGTCCTCAAGTTCATTCACATCTACCCATCCTTCTTCCTCCTGAGAACTGTTTATCCCAGGAGCCCTGAAATTGGATTCAGCTAGAAGTTTAGCTAAACCTTGTCCCTTTATCAATTTGGTCAGTTTAACCTCCAAATTGAACTCTTGAATTTTTGCAAGCCATCTTCCTCTTTTACCATCACTGTCTGCTTGAACCAAGATATCTTTTACAGCACTAGTGGGTACATATGCAATCACTTTAGAGTGTAAAACGTAAGTTCTAAAAGATTTCAATGATTTTACCATAGCATATGCTTGCTTTTCCATTATATTACATTTGAGTTCAGCATCTCGGAGACTTTTGCTAAAGAAGGCTATCGGTTGCTCGAAGCCTTCTTCGTTCTTCTAAAGGAGTACAACAACAAGCGTGTGTTCAGAGGCAAATGAAAAAATAAGAAAATATTTGAGATAATTGGGACTTGCTAGTACTGGTGCCTCACTTATAACCTTCCTAATATGGGCAAAGGATGCTTTAGCTTCTGCTATCCATTTTTCTTCACTGTTTTTTCTGAGCATATCTGTAATCAATTTAACAATTTCAGCGAAGTTAGGAATAAATCTTCTCAAGAAATTTATTTTTCCTAAAAATGATTGAATTTCTTTCACATTCCTAGGAATAGCTATTGTATCTATAGCCTCTAATCTTTTAGGGTCAATCCTGATTTCATTTCAGGATACGATGTGACCCAATAGCTTGCTTTCTTGCATAGCAAAATGAGACTTTTTAGGATTTAAGGATAGACCAAACCTGCGGCATTTTTCAAATGTTTGTTTGAGATGAATCATATGGTCTTCATCCAATTTAGAAAAAATATTAAGATCATCCAAATAGATGACTACAAACTTGTCCCGTTTGCCAACGAAAGCAATATCCATTGCGCGTTGAAAAGTAGCTCCTGCATTCATTAGTCCAAACGACATTTTATTGTACATAAACGTACCCCAAGGAGTGGTAAATGCAGTTTTTTCTTTATCAAGATCACTGATGGCAATTTGATTATAACCTGAAAATCCGTCAATCATTAACATTCTATTAGCCCCTACTACTTTTTCAAGAACATGGTCCATTTTAGGTAGAGGATAATTATCTTTGAGAGAAAATTTATTAAGATTCCTAAAATCAACACATAGTCTGATTTCCCCATTTTTCTTTCTAACTGGGACCAGATTAGCTACCCAATCAGAATATCTTAGGGGTACAATTATCTTAGCGTCAAGAAGTTTTTTGACTTCTCGTTCGATAACAGGTAATAAAATAGGGTTAAATTGTTGAAGTTTTTGTTTAAAAGGTTTGACACCTGGTTTGAGAGGTATTTTATGTTTAATCACAGAAGTGTCATATGTTTTCAATTCTTCGTACGACCATGCAAAAACATCTTTATAATTTCTTAACAACTCTGTGTATTTATTTTTGTTTTCTGTTGATAAATATTTGGATAGTTTAACCATTCGGGGGTTTTCTTCAGTTTCTATATTACAATCTTCAACCTCCTCTGGTTGGGGTTGTAGAGTAGTTTTAGAAGGGATATCATCTTGATTAAAAAGTCTTTCCAAAGGGATTAGAACCTTGGGGATTTGGTTGTTCTTGAGAACAAGCATTCGGTGGTTTGCAATTTTATCGTGAAATTCTTTAGAATCCTCCCCTTCTTGCATGATCCAAATAGGATCATTTTGATTTTCTTGATCGGTATGCGTTTCTGCAAATTCATCTAATGATTCGATAAACTTTCGAAGCTGCTCATCGTCTTCAAAAACCTGCCAATGTTGTATATTATTTGGTATTGAAGGGCGATGTCTCATTTGTATATGATATTTTAATTTAAAAGCAGTCGAGGGTGTGAAAGTGGATGCAGCTTTGGCTAAAGCATCAGCCTGTTAATTCTCAGATCTTGGGACGAAATGAAAATTCACATATGTGAATAAGTTCTCGAGTAAATCCCACACACAATTCCTATAGGACCGTAATCTAGGATGCTTAGCCTGATACTGCTGATTCACCTATTTTATGATTAACTCTGCGTCACCAAAGACTTCAAGTTTCTTAATTTTCATCCTTCTAGCAGCTTCTAATCCTAGCACTAAAGCTTCATACTTGCATACATTGTTTGTACAATATACATTCCACTAGAGCCTATATGAAAAAGGAATAACAAATTGATCATCAGGAACCATAAGAAGTGATCCTGCCCCGGCTCCAAGGTAAGACGAAGCACCATCAAAATACATTTTCCATACACCAGTACTATATACATTTTTCTCTATTTCTTTTTATTTTTATTTTTTCTTCTATACATTTATCGTCTACATCTACTTCAAAATCGTCATCTATAGATAATATACAATTTCCTAAATCTTGGTCGGCAATATAAACTGGATGATTGTTGGGGTTGTTTGGGTCACCTACAGTAAATGCCAACCTAGCCTCTCTGTAAAGACGAGTGTATTGGCCTCCGAAAAATGGAATTGTAGCATATGTTATATCTAGTTGGAGAGATCCTCCAAGCTTGGCACCCCATGATCTAGATAATATCATATCATACTTTGGGGGAATTTCAGCGACTACTACATCCATAAGAATACTTTTAGCAGGTATTTGAGCCAAACCTACCACTAGGTCTTTAATCATACCTATGCATTTTACTTTCCTCGAATCGAAAGAATATAAGTCACCATAGGGCCTCGTGATTTCAAGACCAAGTTTTTCTATAATTGCCTTTGGCATAACATTGTGGGAAGCTCCGGAATCCAACATACAGTTATGGAGAAGGTGATCAAACAGGGTTAATGTAATATAAAAAGGAGCCATGGTGTCTCTTGCACCTTCGACATGTGGACCGAAGACTAAGATAGGTTTGTCATCCTCTAAGTTGATGGCATCGGCCTGGCTTTCATCTTCGGAAAAATTAATTATTTTGGCGATTTGTTTTCTCTATGTGGGATTTTTAGCTAACTCAACAAGTGGAATAGGAATTTTGACTTTATTTATTTCGTTTTCCAAATTGAAGTTTCGTAGAGCCTTGTCATTTTCAATGTTTGGCGCTTCCATACCTTTCTTCTCAGTTTTACGTTGAGATGTGACCTTGTTTTCTTTTGTAGGAGCTTGTGTCTTCACAGGGAGTGTCCCTACCGGTTCCGACTGTACAGGTTGCGTATCAGTTGTATTTCTTTTTGCAGAGTGTTTATCTGCAACTTTTGGAGTTACCTCATTGGTTTTGCTTCTTGGCAAATTCTTTTTTGTCAGAACATTTGGGAGATTTTTATTTCTTGGTCTCAAATTATATTTTCCCTGTAGTTCAGCAATAACATCATCTGCAATATTTTGATAAGTGAAATCATCAGTCATATTATTGCTAACATGTTCTTCTGATGTACTTTCTTTACTTCAAGATGCTTCGTAATCCTGTCTTGATAAATAAGGGGATTTATTATCATCGCCAAGGTTACTAATATCTTCATCAATTTCTTCGAAATCTCCTAAATCTTCCTCTCCAATATAGTTTTCACCTTTAAAGGGTGTTGGAATTTTTTGATCTTCATTTTTAATTATTTTCTGTGATCCTTGAGGTTCAGGATTTCTTCGAAAATCTTTTCTGGGGAAATTATCTCTTTTCAATTTCTCTAGTTCCATTTTCGAGATCTTGTTTGAAAGTTCTCGAATGACCCTAGCCATCTCTTCTATTCTATCTCCCTAGGATTTTCCTGACCCTAAAGATCCACCTTGCTCTTTAAATTTATTATTTTCTTTGTTTTGCAATTTCAGTCTTTGCTTTAAGTTTCCCTGATGCCATCATATTTGATTCAATCTCAAGTGCATCATCCTACATTTTTGTGAGATATATTGATCTCCTTTCTCTATATAATAAGGCAAAGTCGGGGTCAAAAGCGCCAGCAAAAGTCACTTTTGCTGCAGGTTGTGAAGGTTTAACCTCAAATGGAATTTTATTATACAACTTATTGAACCTCTGTGTGAATTCTATAACTGACTCAGAGTTTTTCTTTCTAAGGGCTCCGAATTCAGTTAAGTAGTAGAGGTGATCCTTCCTCTCTCCCCATTGTCTAATAAATGCACTTTCAATTTCTTCATAGGATCTTAATGATCTAGCTGCTAAGGATCAGAACCAGGTCCTCACCTATCCCTCGAAAGTTTGAACAAGGAGTCTAGAATAAACATCTTCATGTTCTATTTCGAGTATGTCAACAAATTGATCAAAAAAGTTTATATGTTCTTGGGTAGTCAAATCACCTTCCCCTGTAAATTTTGGAAGGATTTTCATATAATTCTCGGGGAGATCATGAAGAGGAATGGGAAGAACAAGGGGAGCATATCTAGCAGCTACTTTAGAGAAAATCCCGAGAAGCGGTACTTGACCACCTCCAGCTCCAACACCTCCTTGTGCAGCCATGGTTAGATTTGGGACTGAAGTTTGGACAGTGTGAGGAGAAGATTCTCATAAATATGGAGAAGAAACTTCAGGAAATGAGAAAGTATCAAATGAGGGGGGAAGTGAAAGTGATCTTTCAAGAGTTTCCAATGAGTTTGATTGTGTAAAGTCAGGTTGATCTATAGTATATGTGGAAAAAAAGACTTGTTTAAGTGATTTTCACGATTTTAAATTTTTTTCCGGATCAGAGACTGGTGATGTCTGCTTGCTATCCGGGTTTTTTCTGGTGTTCTTTCAGCTACTAGCCAGTTTAGTTATTGTGGAGTCACCAAGTGAAAAATATTAGCCTTAAAAGGTTTTCTGTTCTTGTTCACTATCAAAAACAAAAAATGTCAATGTCGTTCTTCCCAGGGAAAAGATTCATTTCTTCGTTCCCTGACAATGACGCCAAAAAGATGTTGTTCCTAATTTTATGCTTTAAGGCTATAAAGAATACCATCAAGGCATCCGTAAATGATTTAAAAGAGTGATTTGAGAATAAGAAATCAAAGGAAGATTAAAACAGAATCAGTTTCTCAACTGTCTTTGTCTTGCTTCCTATTGTTCTTGGATGCTAATGTCTCTCTCAATAGCATCCCATGAACGTTCTAACTCAACCCGGTTAGTTGTTGTTTGTAAAATGGTATTAAATAAATTCAAGGAAATACTGGTTTGATCCTGAAGGCCTAGTTCAACGTTGGGTTGTCTGCTACTTGGGACATTCATGGATGATAAAACTTTATTTATCTGTAAAGGAATTTTGATCAGTTTGCTACTTCAGATTTTCAGAGATGAGAACAAGAAAAAAAATTAAAAAACCCAAAACAGTAATGTAAACACATTCGAGGTCGTTTCCTGGTTTTGTAACAATTTCGAGAATTGTAATCAACAAATAAACACTACAGAAAAATATGAGGCTTTAATCAAGAAAGGATCTCATATTTCAATAGACAATGATGAAAGAAAAAGGAGGTTTCTAGCAAGAGTTAAGTATTAAGGAACAAAAGTTTTACAGGTCTTAAAATTACTAAAAGTGATTTCAGAGGAAAAACAGTAAATCATTTGACATCCAAATCAATTTGAAATATAAATCAATGATGTATATAACTTCAAATTGATTACTTGTTAGAAAAACATTAAAAGGGAAAATTCAACAAGGTATAATAAACAGGGAGAAGACACATAGCTACAAATTTGCAGGATCCAGAATCTCGTTTGCGGTCTATATTCTGATGTATTTGAAAACTGATATTACAAAAAATGGTTCTCTCCAAAATTTTTGAAGCCCTTTCTCAACCTTTAGAAACTATATTTATACATTTTCATCAAAGTTTCTCGTTGGTGACTAACCAACTTACTAATATTTCGATTACATAAAAATAAAGTCAACTGTTTACAATTTCTTTTTAATTTCTAATAATAAAAACATTTAAAAAGGTTTTAAACTTGCATTGACGAACTTCCTTTTTCTGCATCAATACAATGAATGCATTTCCCTAAAAACTTCACAAAGATCCTGGGAGCATCGGGTATCTCATTTGCTTCAAATGAGAAAAATCTCTTCTGCAATTCGGGCAACCGACTTTCTATCATCCTTTCTGTGAATTTAATAGTTTTCAACTTTAGATTTGAAGTCACCATCCACTTGTTGATCTTTGTTATATTGATCAATTTAATTTTAGCGATCTCTGTTTTCATTTTCTCAAGCTCTTCTTTTAACCTTAGCTGTTGCTTGGCAATATTAATTTCGCCTAATAATCCAGAACAGTCATCTGTTTCGATATTCAATGAATCTCTTTCAAAGAGATCGAAGATTCCCTGGCAATCCTCATTAACTTCTCTTGTGATTAGTTTATATTCGGCCAGTTTTTCTTCCCACGCTTTTATCATTATGTCCCCTTTAACCTGTTCAGAAATAGATAATTTCTGAGTCTTTCCAATTTCTTCCTTTGATGAGAAAGCCACTGCCTTCTGAAAAGTTGTTTTGGCTTCATTCGCCTCCCTTTCTTTCTGGAACACATTCTCCAAAGACTTTTTTGATTCCTGAAAATAATTCTGGATTACTTCCAGATTCAAGAACACTTTCTTCTATTCTTCCTCTATTCTCAAATATATCTCCAATGCTTGTGTCTTGAAATTTTCTAGTTCTACTACCTGGTTAGTAATAGAAATAATCTCATCTTGCAAATGTTTGTTTTCTTCTCCCAGCTTTCAAACCTGTTCCTGTGTGACCTGTATTAAGTGTTTTGCCTCATCCAAGTCTTTATTCAATTTTTGGATTTCTTGCATATCCTTTAGTCTAGCTTGTTCTAGACCCTTCTGTATTCCCCAACTTATATTTCTTTCATTTTCTTTTAGTTTGTCTTGCAACTGGATTATTGTTTGGTCCTTTTGTTCAAGTAGAGTTGTTAAATTGCCTATAGAATACATGTTTTTTGATTCTATAGCACCCATTGTACCTGCTAATTCTATAGCAAACTCTCCATCCTTGAGTTTCTTTCCATCTATAACAACTCTATGCTTTTTAATCGTTCCTTCTCCTCTTGGATGAATTTCCTGTTTCAAGACTACTCTTCACTTTTTACTGAAAAAGTAATCTGATGGGGGGATTTCATCTCTTGAAATCGGCTCTAGATCACTGACATATAAAACTCCTTCATGGGGGGTTCTGAAAGTCGACTGTAATGGAGTTAAAGAGGTGATAGGACTACCAAGTTCTGTTGAAGTTGTTCCTCCTATTTTTTCTGGAACATTCTTCATGATTTCTAGAATTGTTTCTGGCTCTTTTCCCTTATCCATTCCCGATTCTTTTGTTTGAGAACCCTCTTCATCTTGGGAAGGTATTTCAGTATTCTTCAACTTACCTTTGTCATTTTCTTTACCCTGAGTATTAGTTTCAAACCCTGGAGGGGGTTCTTGCTGTTCTGACGATGGGGTCGAAATTTCACCCTGTAAACTCTTAGGTAGGCAGCTTCGCCTATGGCTTTGAAAAGATGTGAATCCATTCTGTGAGTTAGGTGGCAAGGCCTGGACTCTGTTCATCACTTCTTCATAAG
>JASDQU010323065.1:0-13012 GCA_032191745.1 Picea mariana
CGATTCTTGTTGCACTTCAGCCCTAGAATATGTACTTGCTGAAATTTTCAAAATCACATGTGTGTTGTGTTTCCTTAATGGGGAAATCACCTTTATTTATACTAGACTAGAGACATCAAAAGTGGTGTCTATTGGCACAACAAGGCCGACCTCAACAACTCATAATATAATTAATAATTACAATATTAATTATCTTTTACAATAATCGTTAATTATCCTTCACTTTATGGTGGGGCCTGTTTCCATCCTTATACACATCTGGGGTAATGTGGAAGAAACCTTCAATCCACTTGGTGTGTCATTGGGGACAAGTTTCGAGTCAAGGTGCTGTCACTTGATCCTCAACTCCTCCGTCTAGGCCAACTCCTAGCGAAGCCAAGGGGGTAGTCCCTAAAAAATAATCTCAGGCTCTTTAACTAAGAAAGTAAAAAGAAATTTAATCTAGGAGTTTATTGCTTGAAATAAAACTTCACCAATCAACATTTAGCATTCATCATCATCATCATCATAATAAAGTACTTGCTCATAAACAAACATAAATCAAAGGATACAAGATCTGCAAGATTTAAGCATAAAAGTTAGACAAGATGCATAAATGTAAATATTGCTCATATGAGATAAATAGATATACCAATTGCCAGTGCCTTAAATGGAGTCGTGGACAACGTAGATTGAAAGTTTTATTAAGGTAAATTGATGTTCAGTTAATGAGAAGATTTTAATTGCAACTAAAGTAAATGTTTGTCTAAATTTGATGTGGTCCTTAGGAAGGGTCTCTAAACTGGAGGTTGAGCAATGCCGCATATCCAACAGGGTAAACCCTTTGATTTGACACACAAGCCCAAGAAAATGTGAAGGGAGCCGACAGAGAGAATCTAGATCTTAAAGTTTCCGCCAGATAACCTCACAAGTTCCCTTACATTTCCACTAAAGCGAAGATTCCTTATATGATTTCCCTAATAAGACTAGCAAGGTTCAATTACTTTGCAATACTTTGAAAGAAAGATAGATTTAGTACCCTGCTTTGTGGAGACAAAACTTGCACAAATACTTAAAAAAAACTGAAAAAGATCTTTTGCAATCTTAAGAGAAATTAAGAATGTACCCTGCTTTGTAACTGAAAAGGAAATGCAAGATACTTAAAATTGAGAGATTGCAAGAATTATTGCTGAAAAAGACTTGAAACAAGTTGAACTAAACATGCCTAAGATATTCAAGATTCATTAATTAGCCATGCATGTGAAATAATGAGTGTGTGTTCGATTTACTTGAATTATGTGTTTGATTAAGAGATTTAAGCATGCATCAATCACAAGAAAGAGAAACCAAACCAAGAACACAAATCCCCCTAATGGGGATGGAGAAATTGGGCACAAAAGAGCCAGCTTTTATTTCAACTATTACAACAAAGAACAAAGGTTCTCTTTGAGCTTTTAACTTTAGGAAAGAAAAAAGATCCTTATAATTGGATCATTAAAAGGAAGTACAAGAAAGAAGAAGAAAAAGGGAAAATTTGCTGATGAAGTTAAACCCCCCAGGGTGCCACGGAAGTCTTGATTTTGCCAAAATTTGGTAGAATCTCCCGTTGGACCTGTTATTGCTGCGAGAAAACAGCAAACAAAGTAAGTTAGAATGTGATGAAAAGAAGTTTGAAACTAAAAAAAATTTATAAATTTTTTTCGGAAAAATTTCTCAGGCAAAACTAAAATTTTTTGAGACTTTTTTGACACTTAGTATGAACCTAACCTAGGCTCTTCTAGTTGCTTCTGTTTGCTGTTTTAAAACAACAAACATAGGGCAGCTAGATAGCTTGATATTGAAAGTAAAACAAAGCAATAGATTGGTCTAACATCTAGATGAAAATAGACCAAAAATTGCTTAAAAATGACCTAGATCTATTTCTTTAAATTGGCAAAATTCTAACTAGATCTAGAAAGTGAATGCATACAGCTTTTAGATATTAAAAATGAACTTTAAGACTGATCTAAGAAACATGCAACCAAAGAAAATAGAGAGGGGAAATAAATTTATCAAATTTTTGGAGTTTCCGCTTGAGCCTGGAACACTTGGGCTATGGGGTTCTTTTGATGAAGAATATAGGGAACTTGATCTCTAAAATTCTTGGACAATGACGGTTGAAGCAACAACCTGTCAATCCTCCAAGCTTGAGGAACCTTCAACAATGTACTCCATTCCTGCAACAAACTTGTTAAAGGTTTTCCCTACACAACAATGCTTAAACATGCATGTTAGTTTAACCGAAAACGAGGCATGCAATGTAAAAATCTATGATTTATAAGGAAGAAACAAGATGAATCAAACTAGATTAATCTTATCCCACTGTATGATAGCATACCTTCAAAGCCTTGCAAGTTGAATACAAAATTGAAATACAAGATACATGTTACCTCATGAAGAAAATGGCACTAGATCAAAGCATCCACACATAGCATCCACAACAATTGAACTCCAAAGTCTTTATTATTCCAATGAAAGATTACAACAATGATACAATGCTTGCCCAAAACCGAACTAGCTTTGAGTAGAGGTGGACCTTGCTTAAATAGCAAATGAGGTGACACTTCCAAAGAGGGGATGCACATTAGGGTTTAGGAATGCGTGAGTGAAAAGGGAGTGGCGCATTAGTGAAGGGAGAGATGCGTGGGAGATGAGGGGAGTGATGTGGAGTGGATAGGGGATGTGTAGAGTGAAAGGGGAGTGGAAGTGAGGGTAAGTGGGGACGAGTGGGAGTGAGTGCGAGTGAAGGGGTAGTTTAGGAATGTGTGGGCACATTGGGATGTGTGCCCTTGCTCTAGAATGCGCCACATAGGTAGATGGGGTCGAGTTCCCTCATTAGGATCTCCCCCAAGTCCACAACACCTCATGAAGTCGACCTCACCTTTATCTTAACTCGCCTTGGGCTTCCAGTCAACTAGGGACATGAAAAACCATGTTTTTGACATGTTCCCCAGTTCTCCTAAAATTTAGGAAATGAATTTAATTACCCCTTTTTCGTAATTTTCGAGTAATTTTGATTTTTTAGTGATAATGATCACTTTTTTGTCTCGAAAGATGGGAAATATTGGTTTACGTGATACCCTGGACTGGGAAACGACCATAAATATGGCATCTGATAATGTTTGATGCCATATTTTTACAATTTATTGACTCATAATTAAAAAATTCCATTTTTATAGGAATTTAATTAATTCACTAAAACATTTAAAAAAACCTATCAAACCTAGTCGCAATTTCCAAATGACTCAATCAACATGACTTAGTATGAGCTCATATACATTTAGACACTAGACATTGGTTTTCCATGCCAAGGCCTAACCACCAGCAAGTACTCAAGCTCTGGAGTTAGTCTTCTGAGTGAAAAAACTTAGAAATTATTTAATCGCTCACAAAGGCAAGCAGAAAAAATAATTAACAAGTGAAAAAAACACTCTAGAGTACATGCTCGTTTCTAGGTCTTAGGTGGCCAATAGTCGTTTACAATATCTCATACTTAGGTCATTTATTACAATGGTGGAAATGCGGAAAAAAATGATCGTTCATAAGACCGACTGAACTCTGAACTCTGTCATATGAGCACTGATTGCTCATTCTTTGGCGGCTCTTCAGGAAATCCAGCCGCTCCATATGGGGACGTGTGCCTGATCCTTTTATAGAAAGGGAGAGCATGGGAGAATCCAGAATCTGTCCCTATATCAGAAACATCTCGCCAAAAACAACATCAACGACACATGTATATGAAGACCAAGTGTAAATTTAAATTGCACAATCATTATACATGTAAATCCAAAATCTAATACAAAATGAATATGAACTAATATACATAAAGTATAAAAAAGAAGAAAGTGAACATAAATGAAAATTAAAATTGCGGAGGAAAGGGTTAGAGATATGTTACAGAGGATGCCCCATGGCATCAAATAACATTATTGTTTGGTCATTGGTAGCTTTAACCTTTCCACTATCTAAATGGTTGAAGTAGGAAATACATGAACCAACCATGTCATGGACGAAACAAAACCTCAGATGTCTGAATAATCTCTGTCCGGGATGACTTGTTGAAGACCATTTTCCAAGCTTTATCAACTTGGAATTTTTCTTGGGCATACAACATCCCAAAAACCTGTGTTTTTCTTTATTCAACCAAACTTTGAAGTTTGGTAAGCTTTGTAAATCTTTAATGAAGCTTTGCATTGGATTGTCATGATGGAAGGCTAACCACTGCTCATAATGATCTGGAGTTGAAAAACTGAAGTTATCCACCAATTTCCTATTAGCTGTCATTAAGTCATTTGATGGTTGAGAAATTGGAACTGGAACTATCAAGGAATCTGCTTCACTGATCATTTCAGGTTCATCATAGCTGTCGAAGATATTCTCTACGAAGATGGATTCCTCGGGAGGAGGGTGGGGATTTGACGTATTCGGATACTCAATCATTTCAAACTCAAAATCCTTTGTTTCCTCATGACCAGTTAATGAGTCATCTATAGTCTCTTCCGGAAAGTGCAATTCCTTTTCTTGTTCACTGTGAAACTCTGGCTCTATAGGTGCTGAATACTTCAAACAGCTTCTGCCTCTGCAAGGCGAGCTTTCATGGCATTTCACTGTTTTGCATAGATAAATTCCATGGCCTGAATGACCTTTTTCAACTTCTGATTTGAATCTGGTGAAGAATCCTTGTTAACATCTGAATTGACCGTGTTTATATCCGGAGAGTCCTTCTCCTTCCATTTTTCCATAAAAGCTTTAATCAACTCATTGTAAGTTCTAACCTGTTTATCCTTAAGTTTTGTAAACGAACCAAGATCATTATCATCAAAAGATAAGATAAACAATTTCATTCCCACATCTTCATATAAGGCATTGCAACACCATTTATTGAAGCAATGTGTAACTCTCTGAACATGATGTCTAACATCAACAATATTATTGCTTTGAAAAGAAGGCAAATTTTGTAAGGCATTTTCTAGAATTATATGTGGATAACCACTTATTGCAGAGAAATCAATAGGCCTATAAAATCATCCATTTCTAAGCTAGACTTATTAGAAAAAAGAAAGGTCTAATAGAGATGGACTGGGACCGAAGAATTATTAAGGATCCTACGAGAAGACAGCTTGGCTAACTTCCTCCAAAAACACCTTCGGGTTTAAGGATGAAGCTAAGCAAACCGTGAGTTGCTCCTTGCAGAATACTTTGTCAAATTATTTTGAAGTGGAGTTGCCAGATGATCAAGTTTATTCTAAACAAACAAGAAGCATCAAAGAAAGCAAAAAGCAAAAAGCAAAACAAAAGTCATAATCCGGGAATAGAAAGATTTATCCCCGACAACGGCGCCAAAAATGTTGCCGTCCTTATACACACCTGGGGTAACGTGGAAGAAACCTTCAATCCACTTGGTGTGTCCTTGGGGGCAAGTTTCGAGTCAAGGTGCTGTCGCCTGATCCTCAACTCCTCCGTCTAGGCCAACTCCTAGCGAAGCTGATTAACCCCCATTTTGGCATCTTTTTGTTCCCTATTTCCTCTAGATACACATACATTTTGCCTTCCTTTTATGTTTTCTACATACTTATCTTTATAAAGTTCCACCTTTATCACAGGTACTATTATTACCACATAATCTTCTTGATTTTTGTTCATAAACTAGAATTAGAGTGAACTTTAGAAAATATTTGACTTATTAAATATGGGTGGATTTCAATAATATTAACTATGGCTACAGAATGCAAGGCCCCAGGTTCTAGCTACATAATGCAAGGCCCCAGGTTCATGTGAAGATGCGTATTGATGCAAGGCAATTTTGAGATATATGAAGAGGATATTTTAAGAAGATATATTTCTAGCACACAGTCATATTCTATTCTTGCATACACACATCATCACCTACATAGTACAATATGCCTTGAATGGACAGCTTACATGTGAAGAAGTGGCAGGGCTGATAGTTACCAGCGTGGAGGTTGCATAACCGTGAGCAGTAAAGAAGATGCTCAGCATCTTCACTTCAGCGCACATGATAAATCCAAAACAGGAATACACATAACAAACCACCCAATGCATCTAGGACGTGAACAACCAGTGGATATGTGGAGGCATTAAGCATCGATTTGTTTCAACAGTGTTCCCTAGAATTTAGGATTGACACTTTGCACAAGAGCTATCTTTAGCCAAGTGTTTTGTATATATTTGTATGCTCGGTTGAGCAAAGAAGTGGGAGTGTATTAGCATATGAGACATATCATACATTGAGTTGAGCGAATACTGTCTTGAGTTCTAAATTTCTGATATATATATAAATCTTCTGCTGTGTGTGTGATCATTTCCTGTTGATAAGTGATAAGTAGTGAAGTGTGAATACGGGAGTACCGTGAGCAAGGGCCCACTCATGGGTACAATCCGTATTATTTCTTTTGCTGTTATATCCTTTGTTGTTAGTTAACTCATGCATGATAATTAGACATATATATGCTGATCAGATTGTTAGTTTCTAAGATTTATTTTACAGTTTGCTGAATAATGATTATGTGCTTCTTAATGGCCCTGGATATTTGTTGAATAACGACAGTTAAAGATTATTAAGGTGAATAGATTTCAGCCAGCATCTAAAATCAGACCTATTGTTATCTTAACATCTTATGGTTAAACTCTAGGTATGATAGATAAAACTGGGTATGTATAATAGAGCCTAGGTGAAAGAATTTACCTTCATAATAAACTTTGGCATCATCCACAGAGCTGAGGAAAGGGAACATCAAGTACTTTACCCTTGCTGTTATAACATCGTAATTTTGAGTTTTATAGACCTTAGCATTTCCTTTTATACCTATGTACAATTGCTACAGAATCACAGTTCTCCTGAATTCCAGTCATGTGAACATTCAAAGATTGAGTTCATGATATTTTCAGAGAGCTTAGTTTTCAGAGATACCACTAGAAGACTAAAAGGATCAGAGTTTTGTGACTTGTTGCTTTCGTAGTCATAGTTACAGTAAGCTAGTTCTCCTTTCTGTGCAGATTGCACAAGAATGCCTCGTAAGCACAATAAGCCTTGGGTTGACAAATGAGTGATAGAGTGTAGAGTGACACCAAGCAATTGGGAATCATATTTTTACCTCGTCAGAAGCCAAGGGGGGTAGTACCTAAAAAGTAATCTAAGGCTCTTTAACTAAGAATGTAAAAAGAATTTTATTCTAGGAGTTTATTGCTTGAAATAAAACTTCACCAATCAACATTTAACATTCATCATCATTATCATCATAATAAAGTACTTGCTCATAAACATGCATAAATCAAAGGGTACAAGATCTGCAAGATTTAAGCATAAAAGTTAGACAAGATGCATAAATGTAAATATTGCTCACATGAGATAAATAAATATACCAATTATCAGTGCCTTAAATGGAGTCGTGGGCAATGTAGATCGAAATTTTTATTAAGGTAAATTGATGTTCAATTAATGAGAAGATTTTAATTGCAAGTAAATTAAATGTTTGTCTAAACTAGATGTGGTCCTTAGGAAGGGTCCCTAAAGTGGAGGTTGAGCAATGCCGCAGATCCAACAAGGTAAACCCTCTGATTTGACACACAAGTCCAAGAAAATGTGAAGGGATCTAACAGAGAGAACCTAGATCTCAAAGTTTCCACCAGATAACCTCACAAGTTCCTTTATGTTTCCACTAAAGCGAAGATTCCTTATAGGATTTCCCTAATTAGACTAGCAAGGGTCAATTACTTTGCAATACTTTGAAAGAAAGATAGATTTAGTACCCTGCTTGTAGAGACAAAACTTGCACAAATACTTAAAAAAAACTGAAAAAGATCTTTTGCAATCTTAAGAGAAATTAAGAATGTACCCTGCTTTGTAACTGAAAAGGAAATGCAAGATACTTAAAATTGAGAGATTGCAAGAAATATTGCTGAAAAAGACTTGAAACAAGTTGAACTAAACATGCATAAGATATTCAAGATTCATTAATTAGCCATGCATGTGAAATAATAAGTGTGTGTTCGATTTACTTGACTTGTGTGTTTGATTAAGAGATTTAAGCATGCATCAATCACAAGAAAGAGAAACCAAACCAAGAACACAAATCCCCCTAATCGGGATGGAGAAACTGGGCACAAAAGGGCCCGCTTTTATTTCAACTATTACAACAGAGAATAAAGGTTCTCTTTGAGCTTTTAACTTTAGGAAATAAAAGAGATCCTTATAATTGGATCATTAAAAGGAAGTACAAGAAAGAAGAAGAAAAAGGGAAACTTTGCTCATGAAGTTAAAATCCCCCAGGGTGCCCCGGAAGTCTTGATTTCGCTAAAATTTGGCAGAATCTCCCATTGGATCTGTTATTGCTGCAATAAAACAACAAGCAAAGTAAGTTATAATGTGATGAAAAGAAGTTTGAAACTAAACAAATTTATCAATTTTTTTTGGAAAATTTTCTAAGGCAAAACTGGAATTTTTGGGGACTTTTTTGACACTTAGTACAAACCTAACCTAGGCTCTTCTAGTTGCTTCTATTTGATGTTTTAAAACAGCAAACATAGGGCAGCTAGATAGCTTGAAATTGAAAGTAAAACAAAGCAATAGATTGGTCTAAGATCTAGATTAAAATAGACCAATTTTTTTTTAAAAATGACCTAGATCTACTTCTTTAAATTGGCAAAATTCTAACTAGATCTAGAGCATGCAGCTTTTAGATATTAAAAATGAACTTTAAGACTGATCTAAGCAACATGCAACCAAAGAAAATAGAGAGGGGAAATAAATTTATCAAATTTTTGGAGTTTCCGCTTGAGCCTAGAACACTTGGGCTATGGGGTTCTTTTGATGAAGAATAGAGGGAGCTTGATCTCTGAAATTCTTGGACAATGACGGTTGAAGCAACAGCCTGTCAATCCTCCAAGCTTGAGGAACCTGCAACAATGTACTCCAATCCTGCAACAAACTTGTTAAAGGTCTTCCCTACACAACAACGTTTAAACATGCATGTGAGTTTAATCGAAAACAAAGCATGCAATGTAAAAATCTATGATTTATAAGGAAGAAACAAGATGAATCAAACACGATTAATCTTATCCTACTCTAGGATAACATACCTTCAAAGCCTTGCAAGTTGAATACAAATTGAAATACAAGATACATGTTACCTCATGAAGAAAATGGCAGTAGATCAAAGCATCCACACATAGCATCCACAACAATTGAACTCCAAAGTCTTTATTATTCCAATGAAAGATTACAACAATGATACAATGCTTGCCCAAAACCGAACTAGCTTTGAGGAGAGGTGGACCTTGCTTAAATAGCAAATGAGGTGACACTTCCAAAGAGGGGATGTGCATTAGGGTTTAGGAATGCATGAGTGAAAGGGGAGTGGCGCATTAGTGAAGGGAGAGATGCGTGGGAGATGAGGGGAGTGATGTGGAGTGGATAGGATATGTGTAGAGTGAAAGGGGAGTGGAAGTGAGGGTAAGTGGGGACGAGTGGGAGTGAGTGCGAGTGAAGGGGTAGTTTGGGAATGCGTGGGCACATTGGGATGTGCGCCCTTGCTCTAGAATGTGCCACACAGGTAGGTGGGGTCAAGTTCCCTCATTGGGATCTCCCCCAAGTCCACTTCACCTCCTAAAGTCGTCCTCACCTTTAGCTGAACTCGCCTTGGGATTCCAGTCAACCGTGGACATGAAAAACCATGTTTTTGACATGTTCCCCAGTTCTCCTAAAATTTAGGAAATGAATTTAATTACCCCTTTTTTGGTAATTTTCGAGTAATTTTGATTTTTAGGTGATAATAATCACTTTTTTGTCTCGAAAGACGGGAAATAGGAGTTTACGTGATACTCTGGATTGGAAAACGACCATAAATATGGCATCTGATAATGTTTGATGCCATATTTTTACAATTTATTGACTCATTATTAAAAAATTCCATTTTTGCGGGAATTTAATTAATTCACTAAAACATTAAAAAAAACCTATCAAACCTATCTGCAATTTCCAAATGACTCAATCAACATGACCTAGTATGAGCTCATATACATTTAGACACTAGACATTGGTTTTCCATGCCAAGGCCTAACCACCAGCAAGTACTCCAGCTCTGGAGTCAGTCTTCTGAGTGAAAAAACTTAGAAATTATTTAATCGCTCACAAAGGCAAGAAAAAAAAAAATTAACAAGTGAAAAAAACACTCTAGAGTACATGCTCGTTTCTAGGTCTTAGGTGGCCAATAGCCTTTTACAATATCTCATACTCAGGTCATTTATTACAATGGTGGAAATGCAGAAAAAATAGTTTTTCATAAGATCAACTAAATTTTGAACTCTGTCATATGAGCACTGATTGCTCATTTTTTGGCGGCCCTTTAGGAAATCCAGCTTGTGCAAACTGGTGGATAACATGGCCGACCTGTACCCTTTATATCACAATTAGGGTTCTAGGTAAATCTAAGTCTTAGACAATATAGCAAGGGATATCACACACCCACTAGTGCTCAGCCACTAGGGGCACGTCCACCTGTGCTTAGCCACATGGACGTCCTACTCAACAGATCTCTATCTCACTGAGTCTCACAGGAGAATCATCTGAAGTTCCACATCGTCTCAACTCTCGACATAGAGGAGAACGATACACCCATCACATAGGCACCTTCACCCTTCATAGGGGTACACATCGTTTCATCTCAAACAACACACCCATCTCATGGGCATCTTCACCCCACACATCGGCATACACATTGACACACCCATCTCATGGGCATCCTCACCCCACATAGGGGCACGCATTGTTTCATCTGAGTCTTAGAGAAGAACGACACACCCATCTCATGGGCATCTTCACCCCACACATCGGCATACACATCGACACACCCATCTCATGGCCATCCTCACCCTACACAGGGGCACACATTGTTTCATCTGAGTCTCAGAGAAGAACGACACACCCATCTCACGGGCACACCCAACTCATGGGTTCTCTCACAAGCTGACTCACTTAGTTTGTGTCCTGGAGGATGTCTCACGAAGCTATAATCATCAACACCTTCTTCCCACAAGGCAAGGTACAACCCTTTACTAGCTTGACAAACCCAATGCTCGAACCAATGTAGGGGATAAATGAGAGGGAAGATGATGAAAAGTGATAAGTATGGTGGGAATGGACGATGACCTTTCATAAACCCACCCAGTGACAACTCACTCCTAAGGGAACCAATTTGCTAGGGTATTCTGTCATCCCCCCAGGTATGGACAAGTCAAAAGGCATAAAGTCCAAGCACACATCATGAAGCAAAAGAGAATTAAATGTACATATTCAAATGTTTTGAGAATCAGAGTGACACATACCATGATACCTAGACTCATTACCTCATGGAGCAAGACCCACTGCTACTTCAGAACCGGGCCGATGGGATGGATCCTGCTGCTGCTGACAAAATGGAGGTGCCGAAGAAGAAGGATGGGCCCCTCCAGGGCCAGGCTGAAGTCAATATGGCTCTCGGTACTCCATGTCTAGGACCCGTGGGCCTCGAGACATAATCTCCCTAGTTATCCCTAGGATAGGGGATAACAAAGCCAAAATACAAGAAATTGCCAATCACACAAAGGACACTATTCCCCTTAGGGGGGATGAAGAGTGGGCGCTTGTAGCGTCACTGATTTTATTAATGAGATTACAATGATCATTTTGGGAATGCTTGTGGTCCCTTATAGGAATAAGACCACTAAGCTTACAAGTTTTTAGAAGTTTATTGAAGAAGCATAGGTGCTCCCGGTGATTCTAGATGGTCCAAATATGCCAAATTTTGGTAGTGTTATCCCTTGGCTGTCTGCAATCCTGCAAAAACTGGCAAGGTACTTGTTCCAAAATGCTGCAAAACAACTTTAGAAAGTGCTTGCAAAGAGAGGTTAGAGTTTCACAAAAAATAGATACAAATTTCTAAGTAAAATCTACACTAAAGTATCGAAATGAAGCCTAAAGAAACAATAAATAATATCAAAAAGGTTGTCTAAATTTAGATTTTAAAGACTTTAAGTTGAAACTATCTTTATCCTTTAAATTTGCCTTTTAAAACTAGCTAAAAGATAGAATTGACAAGCTAGATCTACTTAATGAATGAGGCTTTATGAAATAAGATCTAAACTACTTGCTTTTAACATGCAAATAAAGAACTCTTTAGATTTAACTTTGAAATAGCAATCTAACTTTGCATGTTATTGAAAGTAACCCAAAARAATAATTTGATTTTAAGAAAGAGAGGAAGAGAAATGCTTGAAATGCTTGGAATCTTGGGAAAATGGAGTCTTCYTGATGGACCAAAGAGGGACTATGTCTTCCTTAAAATCTTGAAAATGAGGCAAGTGCAACCGAACCCAACCTCTTCTTCAAGTGTGAGAACTTGCAAACTTAGATACTTCTTGCCAAGCAAATTGTTAAAAGCATGGTGCTACCTAGAAAAGATACTTTAAAAGGGCATGGGCATCAACTGAAATGAAAATGCAATGTAAAGCTATCAAATGTAAATAAGCAATAAGATTATAAAGCAACTTAGCTCTTCTAATTTTACCCTACTTGGAGACAAGTCCTTTTGAAGGCGGCAAATTAGCATTTAGAAACAAAAAACACAAAAGAAAATTATACCTCATGTTATCCCCACTTTTTAGGGATAACTAGGAGATCATGTCTCGAAGCCCACAGGTTGTAGACATGGAGTACCGAGAGCAGGATTGACCTGAGCATGGCCCTGGAGGGCCCACCTTTTCTTCTTCCATTGTCTTTGTCTTGACAAGAACAACAACATCCATCACCATCGGCTTGGTCTTGTATCAGAAGAGGTTCTTGCTCCATGAGGTAATTGGTCCAGGTATCATGGTATGTGTCACTTTTGATCATTGAAACCTTTAAATATATGCATTTGATTCCTTTTATCTCTAACAACTGCTTGGATCTTACATTTGCCCACTTGACCATGTTTGGGGGGATTGACAGGGTGCCCTA
>JASDQU010323066.1:2786-13122 GCA_032191745.1 Picea mariana
GCAGAAGCAGGACCTCATCTCAAACAACATTATCCCACCTTGGAGAAAAGCTAGCTCATGCCAGCTTTCCCACTTGCACAAGCACGACCTCATCTTGGACAACATCCCACCATGAGGAAAAGCTAGTGCATGCTAGCTTTCCCTCTTGAACAAGCACAATCTCATCTCAGACAACATCATCCCACCATGGGGAAAGCTAGCTCGTGCTAGCTTTCCCTCTTTCAAAAGCATGAGTTCATCTCAGACAACATCATCCCACAGTGGGTGAAAGCTAGCTCGTGCTAGCTTTCCCTCTTACACAAGCATGAGCTCATCTCGGAAAACATCATCCCATCGTGGGGGAAATCTAGCGTGTGCTAGCTTTGCCTCTTGCACAAGCACAAGATCATCTCAAACAACATCATTCCATCGTTTGGAAAAGCTAGCACATGCTAGCTTTCCTTCTTACACAAGCACGAGCTCATCTAAGACAACATCATCCCACTGTGGGAGAAAGCTAGCATGTGAAAGCTTTCCATCTTGCACAAGCGCAAGCTCATATCAGACATTATATCACCATGGGGCAAAGCTAGAGCATGTTATCTTTCCCTCTTGCACAAACACGAGCTCATCTCAAACATCACTGCACCATGGGGAAAATATCGAGAGTGTTATCTTTCCCTCTTGCACAAGCATGACCTCATCTTGAACAACATCCCACTGTGGGGGAATGCTTGCACATGCTAGTTCTCCCTCTTACACAAGCATGAACTCATCTCAAAAAACATCATCCAACCATGGGGGAAAGCTAGTGCATGCTAAGTTTCCTTCTTGAACAAGCACGAGCTCATTTCGGACAATATCATCCCACCATGGCAGAAAKCTACCTCGCCCTAGTTTTCCCTCTTGCAAAAGCACGAGCTCATCTCAGACAATATCATCCCACCATGGGGAAGAGCTAGCACATGCTAGCTTTACCTTTTGCACAAGCATGAGCTCATCTTGGACAACATTGTCCCACTGTGGGGGAAACCTAGCGTTTCCTTCTCACACAAGCACGAGTTCATCCTGAACAACTTCATCCCATTGTGGGGGAAAGCTAGCTCGTGCTACCTTTCCCTCTTGCACAAGGAGCAACTCATCTCGGACAACATCATCCCACCATGGGGGAAAGCTAGCACGTTCTACCTTTCCCTCTTGCACAAGCACGAGATCATCTCGGACAACATCATCCCATCGTGGGGGAAAGATAGTGCATGCTAGCTTTCCCTCTTGCACAAGCATGAGCTCATATCGAACAAGATCCTCCCATCGTGGGGGAAAGGTAGCACGTGTTGGCTTTCCCTCTTGCACAAGCATGAGATCATCTCAGATAACATCATCCCACTGTGGGAAAAAGTCAGCATGTGCTAGCTTTCCCTCTTGCACAAGCACGAGCTCATCTCAAACATCATCCCACCATATGGGAAATCTAGTGCATCCTAGCTTTCCCTTTTTCACAAGCACAAGCTCATCATGGACAGCCACATCCCATTGTGGGGGAAAGCTAACTTCCTAGCTTTCCCTCTTGTACAAGCACGAGCAAGTCTCAGACTACATCATCCTACAATGGGGGAAAGCTAGCACATGCCTCTTGTAAAAGCATGAGCTCATCTGGGACAACATCATCCCATCGTGGGGGTAAGAAAAAGTGTGCTAGTTTTTCCTCTTGCAAAAGCACGAGCTCATCTCGAACAACATCATTGCATTGTCGGGGAAAGTTAGCACGTGCTAGATTTCCCTCTTGCACAAGCACGAGCTCATCTCAGACAACAACATCCCACCATGGGGGAAAGCTAGCTTTCCCGTGCTAGCTTTCCCTCTTGCACAAGTATGACCTCATCTCGGATAACATCATCCCATCATGGAGGAAAGGTAGCGTGTGCTAGGTTTTCATCTTGTACAAGCTCGAGCTCATCTCGGACAATATAATCCCGCCCTAGGAAAAAGATAGTGCATGATCTCTTTCCATCTTGTACAAGCACAAGCTCATCTAAGAAAACATCATCCCACCATGGGGGAAAGCTAGCGCTTGCTAGCTTTCCCTCTTTCACAAGAACGAGTTCATCTCGGACAACATCATCCCATCGTGGGGGAAAACTAGCTTGTGCTAGATTTCCCTCTTCCACAAGAACAAGTTCATCTCGGACAACATCATCCCACCCTGGGAATGCTACCTTTACCTCTTGCACAAGCACGAGCTCATCTCAGACAACATCATCCCAATGTGGGGGAAAGCTATAATGTGCTAGCTTTCCCTCTTACACAAGCACACGCTCATCTCGGACAACATCATCTGTCAATGGGGGAAAGGTAGTGCATGCTAGTTTTTCCTCTTGCACAAGCACAAGCTCATCTCAGACAACATCATCCCACCATGGGGGAAAGGTAGCGCGTACTAGCTTTCCCGCTTGCACAAGGATGAGCTCATCTCAAACAACATCATCCCACTATGAGGTAAAGCTAGCTTGTGCTAGCTTTCCCTATTTCCCAAGCACGAGCTCATCTTAGACAACGTCATCCCACCATGGGGGAAATCTAATGCTTGCTAGCTTTCTCTCTTGCACACACACGAGCTCATCTTGGACAACATCATTCAACTGTGGGGGAAAGCTAGAGCATGCTAGATTTTTATCTTGCACAAGCACGAGCTCATCTCCGACAAAAACATCCCACCATGGGGAAAAGCTACTATGTGCTAACATTACCTCTTGCACAAGCACAAGCTAATATTGAATAACATCATCCCATTGTGGGGGAAAGCTAGTGTGCATTCTTTCCCTCTTGCACAAGCATGAGCTCATCTCAGACAACATCATCCTACCCTGGGGGAAAGATAGCACGTGCTAGCTTTCCCTCTTGCACAAGCATGATTTCATCTTGGACAACATCATCCCATTGTGTGGGAAAGCTAGCTCATGTTAGCTTTCCCTCTTGCACAAGCTCATCTCGGACAACATCATCCCACCGTTGGGGAAAGCTAGCTTTCCCTCTTGCACAAGGATGAGCTCATCTCGGACAACATCATCCCACCGTGGGGAAAAGCTAGTGCATGCTAGCTTTCCCTCTTGCACAAGCACAAGCACAAGATCATCTTGGATAGCATCATCCTACCATGGGGGAAAGATAGTGCATGCTAGCTTTCCCTCTTACACAAGCATGAGCTCATCTCGAACAACATCATCCAACCATGGGTGAAAGCTAGTGTGTGCTAGCTTTACCTCTTGCACAACCACGAGCTCATCTCATAGGCATCATCTCGCTATGGAGGAAAGCTAGCATGTGCTAGCTTTCCCTCTTGCACAAGCAAGAGCTCATCTCAGACATCATCATCCCACCCTGGGGAAAAGCTAGCGCGTGCTACCTTTCCCTCTTGCATAAGCACAAACTCATCTCGAACAGCATCATCCCACTGTGGGTGAAAGCTAGTGCATGCTAGCTTTCTCTCTTGCACACACACTAACTCATCTCAGACACCATCATCCCACCATGGAGGAAAGCGAGTGTGTGCTAGCTTTCCCTTTTGAACAAGCATGAGGTCATCTTGGACAACATCATCCCATTGTGGGGAAAAGCTAGCACATGCTAGTTTTCCCTTTTGCACAAGCACTAGCTCATCTCGGACAACATCATCCCACCATGGGGGAAAGCTAGTGCATGCTATCTTTTCCTATTGCACAAACACGAGCTCATCTCCGACAACATCCCATTGAGGGGGAAAGCTAGCTCATGCTAGTTGTCCCTCTTGCAAAAGCATGAGCTCATCTCAAAAAACATCATCCCACCCTGGGGGAAAGCTAGTGTGTGCTAGCTTTCCCTCTTACACAAGCACAAGCTCATATTGAACAATATCATCCCATCTTGGGGTAAAGCTACCACTTGCAGAAGCACAAGCTAATCTCGGACACCATCATTCCATCATAGGGGAAACCTAGCGCATGCTAGCTTTGCCTCTTGCACAAGCATGAGCTCATCTTTGACAACATCATCCCACCATAGGGGAAAGCCAATGTATGTTAGCTTTCCCTCTTGCACAAGCACGAGGTCATCTCGGACAACATCATTGCATCATTGGGGAAAGCTAGCACGTGCTAGCTTTCCCTCTTGGACAAGCATATGCTATCTTTCCCTCTTGGACACGCACAAGCTCATTTAAGACAACATCATCCCACAATGGGAAAAGCTAGCGCGTGCTAGCTTTCCCCTCTTGCACAAGCACAAGCTCATCTCAGACAACATCATCGCACTGTGGGGGAAAGCATGCTAGTTTTCCCTATTGCACAAGCACAAGTGCATCTCGGGCAACATCATTCCACTATGGGGGAAAGCTAGTGCGTGCTAGCTTTCCCTCTTGCACAAGCACGAGCTCATCTTGGACATCATCCCATTGTGGGCATACTAGCTTTCCCTCTTGCACAATAACAAGCTCATCTCGAACAACATCATACCAGCGTGGGTGAAAGCTAGTGTTTGCTAGCTTTCCCTCTTGCACAAGCACAAGATCATCTTGAACAACATCATCCCACTGTGGGGGAAAGTTGGATTGTGCTAGATTTCCCTCTTGCACAAGCACGAGCTCATCTTGGACAACATCATCCCACCATGGGGGAAAGTGAGCGTGTGCTATCTTTCCCTCTTGCACAAGCACAGGCTCATCTCGGAAAACATCATCTCATCATGGAGAAAAGATAGCGCATGCTAGGTTTCCCTTTTGAATAAGCAGGAGCTCATCTTGGACAACATCATCCCACCGTGGGGGAAAGCTAGAGCATGCTAGCTTTCCCTCTTGCACAAACATGAGCTCATCTTAGACAACATCATCCCACTATGGGCAGGCTATCTTTCCCACTTGCACAAGCACAAGCGAATATCAAACAACATCATCCCACCATGGGGGAAAGCTAGTGTTTGTTCTTTCCCTCTTGCACAAGCATGAGCTCATCTCGAACAACATCATCCCACCATGGGGGAAAGCTAGTGCATGCTAGCTTTCCCTCTTGCACAAGCACAATTTCATCTTGGACATCATCCCACTGTACAACATCATTCCACTGTGTGGGAAAGCTAGATCCTGCTAGTTTTCCCTCTTACACAAGCTCATCTCAGAAAACATCATCCCACCGTTGGAGAAAGCTAACACATGCTAGCTTTCCCTCTTGCACAAGGACGAACTCATCTCGAACAACACCATCCCACCATAGGGTAAAGCTAGTGCATGCTAGCTTTCCCTCTTGCACAAGAACAAGCATGAGCTCATCTCAGATAGCATCATCCTACCATGGGGGAAAGCTAGTGTGTTCTAGCTTTCCCTCTTACACAAACATAAGCTCATCTCAGACAACATCATCCCACCGTGGGCAAAAGCTAGTGCATGCTAGCTTTACCTCTTGCACAAGCACGAGCTCATCTTAAACAACATCATCCCACCATGGAGGAAAGCTAGCGTGTGTTGGCTTTCCCTCTTGCACAACCATGAGCTCATCTCGAGCATCATCATCCCACCGTGGGAGGAAGCTAGTGCATGCTACCTTTCCTTCTTGCACAAGCACGAATTCATCTCGAACAATGTCATCCCACTGTGGGTGAAAGCTAGCATGTGCTATCTTTCTCTCTTGCACAAACATGAGCTCATCTCGAACACCATCATCCCATCGTGGAGGAAAGTGAGTGTGTCCTAGCTTTCCCTCTTGCACAAGCACGAGCTCATCTTGGACAACATCATCCCATCATGGGGAAAACATAGCACGTGCTAGTTTTCCCTTTTGCACAAGCACGAGCTCATCTTGGACAACATCATCCCACCATGGGGGAAAGCTAGTGCGTGCTAGCTTTCCCTCTTGCACAAACACAAGCTCGTATCCGACAACATCCCACCGTGGGGGAAAGATAGCCCGTGCTAGTTGTCCCTCTTGCAAAAGCATGATCTCATCTCAGACAACATCATCCAACCCTGGGGGAGAGCTAGTGCGTGCTAGGTTTCCCTCTTACAAAAGCATGATCTCATCTCAAACAACATCATCCCACCATGGGCTAAAGCTACCTCTTGCAAAAGCACGAGCTAATCTCGGAAAACATCATTCCATCGTGAGGGAAACCTAGAGCATGCTAGCTTTCCCTCTTGCACAAGCACGAGCTCATCTCTGACAACATCATCCCACCATAGGGGAAAGCTAGAGCATGTTAGCTTTCCCTATTGCACAAGCACGAGATCATCTCAAACAACATCATCGCATCGTTGGGGAAAGCTAGAGCATGCTAGCTTTTTCTCTTGGACAAGTGCATGCTAGATTTCCCTCTTGGTCAAGCACAAGCTCATCTAAGACAACATCATCCCACAATGGGAAAAGCTACCATGTGCTATCTTTCCCCTCTGACATAAGAACAAGATCATCTCAGATAACATCATCGCACTGTGGGGGAAAGCATGCTAGTTTTCCCTCTTGCACAAGCACAAGTGCATCTCGGGAAACATCATCCCATTGTGGGGGAAAGCTAGAGCATGCTAGTTTTCCCTCTTGCACAAGCACGAGCTCATGTCAGACAACATCATCCCACTGTGGGCATACTAGCTTTCCCTCTTGCACAAGCACGAGCTCATCTCGAACAACATCATACCAACATGGGTGAAATCTAGCGTGTGCTAGCTTTCCCTCTTGCACAAGCACGAGCTCATCTTGAACAACATCATCCCACTGTGGGGGAAAGTTGGCCCGTGCTAGCTTTCCCTCTTGAACAAGCACGGGCTCATCTCAGACAACATCATCCCACCATGGGGGAAAGCGAGCTTGTGCTAGCTTTCCCTCTTGCACAAGCATGAGCTCATCTCGGACAACATCATCCCATCATGGGGAAAATCTAGCGCGTGCTAGTTTTACCTCTTGCACAAGCACGAGCTTATCTTGGACAACATCATCCCACCATGGGGGAAAGCTGGTGCGTGCTAGCTTTCCCTCTTGCACAAACACGAGCTCGTCTCCGACAACATCCCACCATGGGGGAAAGCTAGCTCATGCTAGTCGTCCCTCTTGCAAAAGCATGAGCTCATCTTAGACAACATCATCCCACCCTGGGGGAAAGCTAGTGCGTGCTAGCTTTCCCACTTACAGAATCACGAGCTCATCTCGAACAACATCATCCCACCGTGGGGTAAAGATACCTCTTTCACAAGCACGAGCTAATCTCGAACAACATCATTCCATTGTGGGGAAAAGCTAGTGTGTGTTAGCTTTCCCTCTTGCACAAGCATGAGTTCATCTCTGACATCATCCCACCATAGGGGAAATCTAGCGCATGTTATCTTTCCCTCTTGCACAAGCATGAGCTCATCTCCAACAACATCATCACATCATTGGGGAAATCTACCACATGCTAGCTTTCCCTCTTGGACAAGCGCATGCTAGCTTTCCCTCTTGGACAAGCACAAGCTCATCTAAGACAACATCATCCCACAATGGGAAAAGCTAGTGCGTGCTAGCGTTCCCCTCTTGCACAAGCACAAACTCATCTCAGACAACGTCATCACACCATGGGGGAAAGCATGCTAGTTTTCCATCTTGCACAAGAACGAGTGCATCTTGGGCAACATAATCCCATTGTGGGGGGAATCTAGCACGTACTAGCTTTCCCTCTTTCACAAGCACGAGCTCATCTCAGACAACATCATCCCACCTTGGGCATACTAGCTTTCCCTCTTGCACAAGCACGCGATCATCTTGAACAACATCATACTAGCATGGGTGAAAGCTAGCATGTGTTAGCTTTCCCTCTTGCACAAGCACAAGCTCATCTTGAACAACATCATCCCACCATGGGGGAAAGTTGGCTTGTGCTAGCTTTCCCTCTTGCACAAGCACGAGCTCATCTTGGACAACATCATCCCACCATGGGGGAAAGCTAGCGCGTGCTAGCTTTCCCTCTTGCTCAATTAGGAGCTCATCTTGAACAACATCATCCAACCGTGGGGGAAAGCTAGCACGTGCTAGCTTTCCCTCTTGCACAAGCACGAGCTCATCTCGGACAACATCATCCCACCATGGGGGAAAGCTAGCGCATGCTAGCTTTCACTCTTGCACAAGCACAAGTGCATCTCAAACAACATCATTCCACCGTGGGGGAAAGTTAGCACATGTTGGCTTTCCCTCTTTATTAAGTTAGACTATTATTACATTCATGTCCTTCAACAACAGTACCAAGAGAAAAGAGAGCAATACCCTTGTGGTTGCTCCTCAAAGACTGCTAACCTGCTACCTCAAATTATGGATTTGTTGTGCAAAAGGCATCAAATACTGACCCTTTGACCATGTCAAAGGGATATGCCAAATCACTTCCTTGAAACATTTGATCGATGCCTTGAAAAATTTCAAGAAGTTTTAGCCACGCTCTAACCTTGCCCTTGAACAATCAACTTGTTGTTGCAAACTAAGTCTGAAAGAAGATTAGTAGTCTTTAGTCCAGTAAAGCATGATGACATAAAATTGCGATAACCCTGTGGTATTTCATGTTTATATATAATATACACATATAAATAGCTCATTTAATGATGGTTGTGGCTCATATGGAATGTTGGAACAAGGATAAAAATGATGTCTACACAGAATAAGCCTAAAATTTACTTACAACGATTTGGTCTCCTGCTAGTGCAATATAAAAATTAGACCTCCCACTGTCACTCAACTTCAAAACATGAACAAATATGAAAATCATGCATGAATAGGATCCCAAACAGTCCTCAAATCAACATAGCACATGAGCAGAAATGTCATCAAAAACATGCACCAATAGGGGCTAACTCAGTCATTGTCTTCTCCACCAAGAAACATAGGATAGAACCAAAATCATCCAATTAATGCACTTTTCTTCTGAACTAACCATAGGATAAACCTCAACAAGGCACCCCAAACAGGTGTATAAATAGTAAATACTTGTCACTTGCAAAATTGAGATGATTCATCCCCAGGCTTTGTTAGACATAGGACGACCCTAGTATTTGTTCGGACAGGTCATCTCTAAAAAATGCTTAGACAGGTTAGCCCTCCCTTTATGATTTAGATAAGCCAATGTGAATCACTAGATTTTCTTGTCTTATGGTGTACCATGTATCCCGAGTGCACAACTACAAGTCCTTCATGTTTATGATAAAATTCCTTTATAAATATTGAATCCATTACTGGTTTGTTGCTCTTCAAACATTTGATGCCACACCCACTTGTTCATGTTAAAGGTACTATCCTCATTCGGCCTCAAAAAATTCCCAACAAAATCATGCGACTAGCACCTCAACAAACACAAATCAAGTTTATTTCGAGCCCAACACTTGTAACATTATCTCCAAGTGCACTCTCCATTTGATCATTGAAGATCTAGGAATGTTACATCCACTTCTTATTGATAGCAACAGACAGACCTCTGCTGCAAGCATGTGTGTTGTTGCCTTACAAACCCTGATATCTGGAGCTTCAAAACTAGAACACTTACACTGAAACAAGACTTGCAAGTCCTCTAGAAAGGCTCTATCAACATAACACTCTTGCTTGAATAGGAAAATATCTTCAAATTTGGTAGACAATTTGTGTAGTACCCCAGAGTAGAGATCAAAATTTCATACAAACTTTCCAACAATAGATTCAATCATGCTAAAATCACCCATCAAAAGTATTCTAGCTATTGTTTTTTTTTGTACAGGGATATTGTGTGGAGACTAGTGAGTCCAAGTGTTAGTCACAGTTGACACAAGATTAGCCTTAGTGAAATACTGAAGGAAATGCCACTTTGCCGAAAGTTCATGCTTCTCATGTCATGGCCATACATCTCAATTGCCAAATACAATACTCCTGATGAATAACACATTACAAGAAGTTAACTCCCATCCTTTAATACCTATATGATGCACATACAAGAATTTTTACTTTTCTCTACAACATACAAGATTAAAAGTTAAATAAACCATGTATACAACATGGTGTTTCCTTGTGTATTCAAGATGTCTAAAGAACTTTCCTCGTAAATTCTTCTCTCTCGAGAAAGTAAATAGATCCCTTAAGACCATAAAATGCAAGTTAGACAGAATGACAATCTACAACATCTTTCTTTGTGGCCCTAATGATTAAATAGACCCAAAAGATTAAACAATATGGTTGAGAGAGAATATACAGAACATACCTTACTTGTGAAACATGCTACATCAGAATTCGGTAATTTGTGGTCTAGATCTTTACCAGGGAATCTTACACCATGCTTCTTTTGTGCTATTCTTTCTCCAAAACAATGTACAGTTATGACTTTCAAGAAGAATAAAAATATACTACCAACATATATAAGA
>JASDQU010323067.1:0-13011 GCA_032191745.1 Picea mariana
AAGTGCGAGGGGGAGGGGAGGTGCTTTTTGGACCTGGAGGAATCAGGGAAGTCATGTTCTATTGGAATATGGGGACATCTATGTTATAGCCTTAATTTCCACCCTACATGCAAGAAGGGAATCCAATAGAGGGTGATAGCCCAAAAACATCTCTTGCTTGATATTTAGGGCCTTTCTGAGGATCGTCGCGGGAAACATAGGGGACATCACGCAACTAGTTCAACAAGCAACTACCTTTCAAACCTTCTATATTCGACAAGTTATGAAGATCTAAGCAATGGGTGTTTTGTATCTTTGTGTCATGAGCCTAGGAACTCACATCATTCGAGTTTCTATTGGGTTCTAGAAGATCTAGAAGCTCTCCCAAGCATCTTCCAAGGATCTATAAAATGAAGACTAGTCTTGATCTTGGGGGAGGAATCATTTACAGAGTTATGTTATCCAATTGCAAATGGGATTTTCCTATTCAAAACAACCAGAAATCATATTTCCTAGCCTGATCAAGAAGTTGAGGAGAAGCAAGGAGCAATGAGCCAAAGGGGAATTGCATCATCATCCAAGGTGTAAACCTTTGATGTAATTTCTTCATGATTAATGAATAKATCATTGGTTTTCCACCAAATTGTTTGTATTTGATTTGAAAATGTTTGGTTGTGATCTTATGTTATCTAGATCAAGTTAGATCTAAGCTAAATTAGTGATTTATAATKCTAGGAGAAGAAGGAGGTTGGTCTTTATTTGTTACTTATGTGCAGGAAGCAAGTTGTAGGATCTGGAGTTGGATCTCAAGAGTTGTAATATCCAKGACACATGAGAACAATCTACAAAGATAAGGTATGCTACTCTATTCTCTCTTGGTATAAAAGGAATTGTTTGTCTTATATCTAGGGAAACCATAGGAATATATCCTTCTTCCTATCTAGGATCAATAAGAATATCCTAGGGAGATCTTGTTGTCAGACTAGTGAGATCTTTGTGAGATTTACCCCATAACAGAATGGTGAATCCACCGGGGAAGGATATTTTGATTATTATTGTAATATCCCTAGGCCGAACCCAATTGTAAATGAAAATGAAAATGTACTTAAGTTGGTGAGCTGTTTGATATCATTTTTGTATGCACCTTTCATGGCATAGTGCGTGCATGTACTGCGCAGTAAAATGAGGAAGTGTGCACAATCCAGGATACCGCACGTAGCAACTTAAGTGCGTGCAATTTTGAGACTAGGGAGCCTTTGTGTATATGATTTGTTTTATAGGCTAGTGAGCCAGTTTTGTGATTATTAGGCTGGAGAGCCTAGATGTTAAAGGCCAATGTGTCTACTTTTGTATATGTCTTAGCATTAATATAAAATACATCGCTGTGTGCAGACCGACCACGATAAAAGAGTATGGGGGACTAAACTCCACTAGTTAGGGAAAGTGGGGGATAAAATTTAAGGAAAAGGGTCTAAGCTAGGGAGCTTAAACCAAAAAGGAATATTATATTAATATTTCTTAAAGTATAAAGTATGGATAATTATTTTATCCTAAGTTCTAAACATGGGGACAAGTGGGCCAAAGTAGCTCCCAACATGACAAGTGTCAAGTTGGGGACATGCATACATATTGTGTGGACCTAGTTCATTTCCTGGGGGGATTCTCTCGATGATTCCATCCATTATTCGAACATTCATGCAACCATTCCATGAGCATTCACTCACTCATTCATTTATCATTTGTACCTTCATGTCACTGTACCCGAACCTGCATCCATAGCCATACCTGTTTGTATACCTGGTTAGCTTGGGAGCTGGACGAAAGAAGCGGGTTGTCAGGCCCATGGGATATTGAAGTGGTGGGTTGTCAGGCCAGTGAGAAATTTCTCTCTGGGTGAGAGAATTGTCAGGAATTGATTTCTCGAAGGTGCTAAACTACAGATACAGGGCTCTGAGACTTCTTTTCTGGCCTGTTGCTGAAGCTCGGAAAGGAAGTGGGGTAGCCAAAGGATTGTTGAGCAAAGAAGGGGCACACTTCCTGGGGTGAGACAGGCATGTGGGGAATGAGGGACTATAGGTTGTTAGTTTGAGTTGGCACCTGTGATGGAGTCTTTCCTGTTGTCTGAGATTCATTAGCTTGGTTAGGAATCCCTTTACCCGGGTGGAGTTTAGTCCCAGCTCGGGGGTGACCCACTGCTAAGAGTGATGAGCCTTGTGGTCTAAGGCTGGGAGGTTCGTGGAAGGTCTACACGCAATTGGTGATATTCTTACCAAGATAAGTGTCAATTGTGTGATAAATTTACATGTTGCATTATTATTTACGTGTTTATTTTTATGGGTTTATCCTATGTGTGGTTATAACTGTCTGTATATTTATGGGTATTTCCTGTATATGTTGCATGTATACATTTACTGTTATTTCAGTATGAATCTATGCATTTATAGAATGTATTTGTTTATTTACGTTTTATAATAAATTTCCGCAAGAGTTTTGTGTGTATATGATTTTAATTGCATGCAGTTTGGAAAAAATTAATGTAGCATAGCTCAATTAAATGATGGGTATGTTACAATATGTTTTGTAGAGAGAATAAAAGAGTTCTCTCATTTAGTGTGGCCTGGCTTGGGTGGTCGGGGATGTTACAATATGGTATCAGAGCTTCAGCTTTCAACACTGAGCCTAGATGGGCCGAACAAGTTGAGTTGAAGCAAAATTTCACAGAGGATTAATTTCGAACTGGCCAAATTTCAAGTTACAGAGCGCCCATGGTAAAAAGTAACAGCAATGGCGCGGAATTGGGAAAAAGCCCCAATTTTTGTTGTTAAATTCATGGGAAAATTGAGAAATTTGGCCAAGTGGTGAGATATTCCTAATTTAATATCATTTGTAGCAAAATTCGGACCTAGAATGGGTCGAATTTCAAGTTACAATGAAGCCACGATAGATGGAGCGAATTTAGTAATTAAAATTCTCAATTCGTGAATTGCGTTTGGAAAAAATTCGTTCCAGAAATGTCAACCCACAACGATTTGTTGTTACTGAGGTTGAATTGGTGTTATCGGGGTGAAATTAAGAAAATTTCATAGTTGCAGAATGTCTATGGTAAATTGGGGAAAAGGTTAGAAAAAAGCCCCAATTTCTGCAGCAGAATTCATGAGGAATTGATGCGCATAAAAATGAATGTGCGCAGGTGAGTGCACTAAAAATTCATGATGCGCAGTAAAAACCCTGTGATATGTAAAAATTGGGCACTGCGCGGAAAAATGTTGGTGTGCGGGTGTACGCGCTAAATTTTGGTATCGTGCAGAAAAATGTTGGTGTGTGGGTGCGTGTGCGCGCGCTAAATTTCGACACTGCGTGGAAAAATGTTTGTGTGCAGGTGCGCATGCTAAACTTTGGCACTGAGCAGAAAAATGTTGGTATGCGGGTGCGCGCGCTAAATTTTGGCACTGTGCGGAAAAATATTGGTGTGCAAGTGCACGCACTAAATTTTGGTGCCGCGCCGAAAAATGTTGGTGTGCAGGTGCGCGCGCTAAATTTAGCATTGTGCGATGTGCATAGACATAATAAGGTGCACTCGGTGCACACACACATAATAATGGGGCGTCCAGTGTGTGCAATATTGGTAGAGCATAGAGGAACTTTGTTGGTGTACGCACAATGTGGGTATATGTTGTCGCACAACAGTTTAGCTATGGTGCGCGTAGAATATTGGTGTGCAGTGGGGGCGTACTAAACTTTGGCATGGTGCAAAGCGTAGAGTGAAATGCATTTGGAATATCATTGTGCGATACAAAAATTGCGCGCAATAGGTAATAGTGCAAGAACCAAAATTTTGTGCGGTGGATTTTGGCACACGACACAAAAGTAGTGCGCACTAGTTATTGGCGCGAGAGAGAATTGATGCATAGTGGTTATAGGTGCACAGAGCACGATTTACCTTATGGTGTTGTGGCATATGCTAAATATGGGTGTACAAGTTGAAATTTGTACGCGCGAAGTCATCTGGAGGGTGAACAATAGCAGAAAACCAATGATTTTCTGCGACGATTTACATCATTTGAACGTCATCTTTTTGCAGCGCGTTTTTGAGGCCCTTAAAAGCGTTTTTAGCAACTCAAAAACCATGAGAACAAAGTGTACCAAGTTACACTTTGTCTCTGCAACTCAAATAAAAGAGCTCGGAGAGATCTTTCTAATGGTGTAAACCGCTCGTCAAACAGAGCTTTTATGAGAAAGTTACAGCACAAACACTGGAGGAGAAATTTTGAGACCCAACTAGCTTCAAAGAGCCATAACTTTTTGTTTCGGAATCAGATTGAAGTGGAGGAGCAGTTAATGGAAATATATTGAACCATAGAAGACATTCCCAGAGATGAATTAAATTTCTAGGCATGCTAAAAGTGTTTAATATGGAAAAGAAGGTACTTGTATCATTCCAGACCAAAAACATGAATTGGTCTAGAACTTCAATAGGCTGTAACTAGCAGCTCGGAATCCCAAAAAAGGTGAAACTTGGACAGAGTGTCCTGAATATGTATATAAAGAAAAAAAATTGTTATCGTACGAAAAATTCAATGGAGGAGGTGCAAAAATGCATATTTACAGCGCAGAGTTGCGCCAAGTTGAAGAATGAACAAAAAAGTTAATGGGCAATTTTCAAATAACCATAACTTTCTTCTCAAGACTCAGAATTGAGCATGGGAGAAGGCGTTGGAAAGGTGTTGGAAATTGGAATCTAAATATCCACCCAAAAAATTAATCTGGTCATTCAGTTTTTTGGGAAATCAGAAGAAATAATTGTGATATATTATTGAACCAGAATGGTTCATATTTTCATGAAATTGTTGAAATAGTAAGCCAGGCAAAGTTTTGTTGGTTGCACATTTTGCAGAGTTAAAAACAAATAGATCATATTAGGATTAAAAAAGAGTCTAGAGGAATGGATGATGCTCAAGGAAATTACATCCAGGAATATGAGATCAGAGGGATGGATGCCCATTTGGGCATTGAAGGAACAAACGCCAATGGACATGGAGAAGGAAGGGATGAAAACATGAATATGGTAGAGACCATTAAAATTTTGCAGAAGGATGTCCAAAGACATAAAGATGATAATGAAAGGATTATGAGAGACAAGGATCAACAGGAGGACTTCAACATGAATTTAATGTAGAGCTTGAACATAATAGAAAAAAATTGGATAAGGAGAGTGGCTCAAGCAAATCGGGAAGCCATAGGTCTCCCGATGAGAAAAGAAAATCCAGAAGTGGTAGCAGACATCACCATCACTCCCCGAGGCATTCCAATAAGAGGGCACACAACAAATCAAGTCCATCCCATGTTAGGAAGCATAAGAAGTCTAGGGTGGATGAGCTACGAGGAGAAATGAACAAAATCAAACCTATTATATTTGATGGTGATCACAAGAAGGACGAAGATGCAGAGACATGGTTGTTGGGCATGAGAAAGTATTTTCAATTTCATAATTAGTATTCTCATGCAAAAGGTAGAATTTCCATCTACTAACTCAAGGGAAAGGCATCCATGTGGTGGGATCAGCTTGTGCATGTGCAACACATTAAAGAGAAAAGTGTTACTTGGAGGGAATTCAAGAAGTATTTTGAAAAGAAATACTTGACTAAGAGATACTATAACAAGAAAATGAAAGATTTCTTTGAACTCAAGCTTGGGAGTATGACCATAGATGAATATAAGAGAAGGTTTTTAGAACTGTTGAAGTATGTCTCTTTCATCAAGGATGAGGCAGTTAAGATTCAGAGGTATTTGAGTGGATTACCATCTTCCATCAGTGAAAAAATACAGTATGATGATCCCAAGACATTGGAGGAGACCATAAGGCGAGATAAATGCCTATATGATCAAGAAAAATCATGGCCAACTTTCCAAAAATTTTGGGAAGACAAAAAGAAATTCAATATGGATCAGAGGAAGAAGGGAACTAAGCCACCATTCTTCAGAAATAATACTGAGGGACAGCCAACTTCTAGAGAATCTAGAACGATTGAGACAGGGGGTCAAAGGCCAAGGCAACCACCTATTCAATGTTGGGGTTGTAAAGGAGATCATATGTTTAGAGATTGTCTTCACAAAGGTGAAAAAGTGAGGACTGTCCACAATGTACAACAAGCTGAAACAGTGGAGGACATGGGCAGAAATGTATCAAGGATATATGCATCCCTAGACAACAAGCAAGCAGAGTATCAGTTACACACGACTGAAGTGGAAGGTATGATCAACAACCAAACCATTGCTCTTTTAATTGATTCAGGAGCTAGTCATTGTTATATAGATCTTAATATGGTGGAAAGTTTTCATTTTCCAAGAGCAAGCATGGAAAATCTTGGTTGGTGCAGCTGGCTACTAGAGCCAAAAGAAAAGTTAATGATATGGTTAATCCATGTCTTATGGACATGAATGGACTAAATACCAGGGAAGATTTGAACATCTTGCCTTTAGGTTCCCTTGACTATCTAATTGGGATGGATTGGTTGGATCAACATCATGTTATCCTAGACGGTCATAACAAGACATTTAATTGCTTGGATGAGGAAGGGAACCTAAGGAGAGTGCAAGGAATTCCCAGGGCAGTAACCATCAGAGAAATTTCAGCATTGCAGCTACAGAAATGTTACAGAAAAGGGTGTCAAATATTTGCAGCTCATATGGAAAAGACACCTAAAGACAAGGTGACAAATTTGGAAGATTATGCAGTCCTGGAAGAATTTGAAGATGTGTTCAAGGAGGTACCAGGACAACTCCCAAAGAGAGATATTGATTTCCATTTAAATTTAATGCCTGGAGCAGCTCCAGTGTCAAAGACTCCTTACAGAATGAGTACACCAGAGTTGCAAGTGTTGCAAATGCATCTTGAAGAACTTTTGAAGAAGGGGTATATACGCCCAAGTGTGTCACCTTTGAGTGCCCCAGTCTTGTTCGTGAAGAAGAAAGATGGGACATTAAGATTGTGCATTGATTTCAGACAGTTGAATAAAGTGACTATAAAGAACAAGTATCATCTGCCAAGGATTGATGATCTCTTTGATCAATTGAAGGATGAAAAAATATTTTCAAAGATAGATCTCAAGTCAGGATATCATCACGTAAGGATTAAAGAGGAAGATATCATTAAGACCACCTTCAGGACAAGGTATGGTCATTATGAGTTCACAGTGATGCCATTTGGGTTGTCAAATGCACCAGTTGTTTTCATGTGCTTAATGAATGGTGTTTTTCGAGAATATTTAGACAAGTTTGTCATTGTATTTTTGGATGACATCCTTGTATATTCCAAGTCAGAAGAAGAGCATGAGCATCATTTGAGGTTGATGTTGCAATTATTAAGGGAGCATCAGTTGTATGCCAAGTTGAGCAAGTGCTCATTTTATCAGAAGCAAATTCATTATTTGGGTCATATCATTTCAAAGGATGGGATAGTAGTGGATCCTGATAAGATAGAAGCCATTAGAGAATGGTCAACGCTAAAGAATGTGACAGAATTTAGATCATTCATGGGCCTTGCAAGCTACTATGGGATATTTATTGAAGGATTCTCAAAGATTGCACACCCAATCACTTCCTTACAAAAGAAGGGTGTGAAGTTTCAGTGGACATTGGATTGTGAAAAGAGTTTCCAACACTTGAAACAATTATTAACAAGTGCTCCAATACTAAGGATTGCAGACCCAAATGAAGACTTCATTGTATGCACAAATGCATGTAAAGAAGGACTTGGTGGAGTCCTCAGTCAAAATGGGTTTGTTATATGTTATGAATCAAGGAAGTTGAAGGAGAATGAAAAACACTATGCCACTCATGATTTGGAGTTGGCAGCCATAGTGCATGCCTTGAGGAAATGGAGACACTACTTCATGGGGAAAAGGTTTGAGATAAGAACAGACCATAATGGTCTAAAATATTTATTTGATCAGCCAACTCTAAATGCTAGGCAAAGTAGATGGTTAGAATTTCTAAGTGAATATGACTTTGATATAATGCATATCAAGGGGAAAGGGAACAAAGTGGTTGATGCACTCAGCAGAAGAGTGTATGAATTGCATGTTACATCCATTAGCATGTACCAATCAAATTTTAAACCCAAAATTTTAGAGGCTGCAAAATTAGATTTGCAATATAAGGAATTAGTGGCAAAATTACAGCAAGGTAATTTGTAGCAGAAAATTGAAGAATACAAGCTAGATAATGATGAAATTCTCATGTACAGGGGAAGAATTTATGTACCGAATTCCCAAGAATTGAAAAATATGATATTGAGGGAAATGCATAATGTACCTTATGTTGGGCACCCAAGTTATTAGAAAACTATTACAACTGTCAAGAGCCAATATTATTGGCCAGGAATGAAGAAAGAGGTTGTTGATTTTATTGCCAAATGATTGGAATGTCAAAAGGTAAAGGTTGAACATAGACACCCAGCTATTTTGCTATAGCCATTACCCATTCCTGAGTGGAAATGGGAAGTTTTAACAATGGATTTCATCACCAAATTGCCCAGAACAAACAAACAACATGATTCTATCATGGTAGTGGTGGATAAGCTTACTAAAACTGCCCATTTTATTCCAGTTAAGCTCACTCGCAAGGTAGCCAACATTGTTGATGTTTATATGAGAGAAATTGCTAGATTACATGGCATACCCAAGACAATTGTGTCTGACAGAGATCCAAAATTTACTTCAAATTTTTAGAAAGGATTATTTAATGGATTTGGAACAAATTTGAATTTTAGTACAACTTATCATCCAGATTCAGATGAACAAACAGAGAGGGTGAATCAAGTGATTGAGGATATGTTAAGGATGTATGTGATGGATAAACCATCAAAATGGGAAGACTACCTACACTTGGTAGAGTTTTCTTATAAAAATGGGTACCAAACATCTCTAAAGATGAGCCCATTTGAGGCAATTTATGGTAGAAAGTGCAACACACCAGTAAGTTGGGATAACCCAGCAGATAGAGCAGTGGTTGGGCCAGATTTGCTCAGGGAAATGGAGGAGAAAATGATAAAAGTAAAGAAAAATTTAAAGGTTTCCCAAGACAGGCAGAAAAGCTATGTTGATAAGGGCAGAAATCACAGGGAATTTAAAGTTGGGGACCATGTATTCTTAAAAGAGAAAGCCAACAGAACTTCCCTGAAGTTGGGAAATTGTTTAAAGTTGGTAGCTCGCTATTGTGGGTCATTTGAAATCCTAGAGAGGATTGGTCCAATAGATTATATGATTACATTGCCTACATCTATGTCTGTTCATAATGTATTCTATGTCTCATTGCTCAAGAAAAATATACCTGATGCTAATCATGGTATTGATTGGAATGTGATTCGGGTGGAGAAAGAAGGCGCTTTCCAAGTGCATCTGGTACGCATTCAGGACCGGAAAATCAAACAACTCCAGAATCAGGCCAAGGGATTGTAAAGGTCCAATGGACCTAGTATGGTCCTGAGGACGCTACTTGGAAGCATGGGGATGCAATGCGGGCAGAATACCCACATCTTTTTGAGGATTTTTGAAAATTTTGTTGTATATGTGTACACAATGCACTGAGGACAATGCATAAATAAGGGGAGGGGATTGTAATATCCCTAGGCCGAACCCAATTTTAAATGTAAATGAAAATGTGCTTAAGTTGGTGAGTTGTTTGATATCATTTTTGTATGCACCTTTCATGGCATAGTGTGTGCATGTACTGCATAGTAAAATGAGGAAGTGTGCACATTCCAGGATATCGCGCACAACAACTTAAGTGCGCGCAATTTTGAGGCCAGGGAGCCTTTATGTATATGATGTGTTTTATAGGCTGGTGAGTCAGTTTTATGATTATTAGGCTGGAGAGCCTAGATGTTAAAGGCCAATGCGCCTACTTTTGTATATGTCTCAGCATTAATATAAAATACATCATTGCGCGCAGACCAACCATGATAAAAGAGTATGGGGGACTGAACTCCACTAGTTAGGGAAAGGGGGGGGTAAAAGTTAAGGAAAATGAGCTAAGTTAGGGAGATTAAGCCAAAAAGGAATATTATATTAATATTTCTTAAAGTATAAAGTATGGATAATTATTTTATCCTAAGTTCTGAAGATGGGGACAAGTGGGCCAAAGTAGATCCCAACATGACAAGTGTCAAGTTGGGGACATGCATACATATTGTGTGGACCTAGTTCATTTCTCAAGGGGATTCTTTCGATGATTCCATCCATCATTCGAGCATTCATGCAGCCATTCCATGAGCATTCACACACTCAGTCATTTATCCTTTGTACCTTCATGTCACTGTACCTGAACCTGTATCCATAGCCATATATGTTTGTATATCTGGTTAGCTTGGGAGCTGGATGGAAGAATCGGGTTGTCAGGCCTGTGGGATATTGAAGAGGAGGGTTGTTAGGCCTGTGAGAAATTTCTCTCTGAGTGAGAGAATTTCTAGGAATTGATTTCTTGAAGGTGCTAAACTACAACTACAGGGCTCTGAGACTTCCTATCCGACCTGTTGTTGAAGCCCAGAAAGGAAGTGGGGCAGTCACAGGACTGTTGAGCAGAGAAGGGTCACACTTCCTGGGGTGGGACAGGCATGTGGGGAATGAGGGATTATAGTTTTTTAGTTTGAGTTGGCACCTGTGACGAAGTCTTTCCTATTGTCTGAGATTCATTAGCCTTGTTAGGAATCCCTTTACCTGGGTTGAATTTAGTCCCAGCTCAGGGGTGACCCACTGCTGAGAGTGATGAGCAGTGTGGTCTAAGGCTAGGAGGTTCGTGGAAGTTATGCATGCAATTGGTGATATTCTTACCAAGATAAGTGTCAATTGTGTGATAAATTTACATGATGCATTATTATTTATGTTTTTATTTTTATGGGTTTATCCTATGTGTGGTTATATCTGTCTGTATATTTATGGGTATTTCCTGTATATGTTGCATGTATACATTTACTATTATTTCAGTATGAATCAGTGCATTTACAGAACATATTTTTTTGTTTACGTTTTCTATATAAAGTTCCGCAAGAGTTTTGTGTGTATATGATTTTAATTGCATGAAATTCGAAAAAAAATTAATGTAGCATAGCTCGGTTGAATGTTAGGTATGTTACAGTATGTTCCGCAGAGAGAATAAAAGTGTTCTCTCGTGTAACGTGGCCCCACCTGGGTGGTCGGGGATGTTACAATTCTCTAAAATCCCTTTCTTGAATACCCTTTATTTTTTTTTTGTGATTCATTTTCTCTTTCCTATATTTTTCCATAAGTCTAGATCTCTTAGATATGATAGATTTAATACCGATCTGAAGTAGATCCTATTTGTAAAAAAAATAAAAAAAAATCAGTCGTTGATGGTTGATGTATAGGGATAACGCGAGAGTAGTCGTTGGTTGTGTCCCCTTATTCCCACGATGATTCCTATAAATTGGAAAAATTGTAGAATTTCCAAACTTATGAGACCAGATCTAATCTATCTAGTCCCAGAGGTCTCTATGGGTCTGTTTTGTGAAATATTTACCTTTGTTTGAGTTTTTTGGTCACATAATTTATCTTCATTTGTTGTTTGGAGTGTCATTGTGTTATTGGTTTTGGATTTCTTTGATAGTCTTGTTTGTTGTCTAGTGATCATATTAAGTTGGGCAGTGAAATCAATAGATCTGAGTAGATCTAGTAATGTGTGATACAAATTGCATTGGTTTTCCCTTTTGTAAGTGTTATTCATTACTAGATCTAGCCCTTGAAGTCAAATTTGGGTGAGATATTTGTAGTGAGATTGGAGTGGGTTGTTTAGCATCGTTTCCAATTTCCTATAGTCTTCGACTTGTTGCTCGATGGTTTCCATTTGCATTTAGATTGTTGATTAATCTAAGAAACGTTTTTCATTGTATTTGGAAAAAGAACAAAAAAAAAAATATCTTCATGCTTGTGTGTTTTTGAAGCATTAGAATCATACTGCATTGTCAGAGTGTTTGGCTTCCATTTTGGAAAATTTTGGGTTTGAATTGCTTATAAGGTTGCTTGGCATGTGATGTTGTATTTCTAAAGTTTGCAAAGAAAAGGAAAAAGTCTCTTTCCCTCCCATAGTTGAGTTCATTGAAGAGAAAGAATTGCATTGTCATCTTTGCATTTGCTTGGTTGGGTTAAGAGTTACAACATCACTAAAGTTTCATTCATCTCCTTTTGAATTAAACTACAACCATTAAAAATAATTTGCATAATCTCAAATTAATTAGACACTTTTCTTTGATAGTGAACCAACATTAGATAGGTTTAGGGCATTGGAACAAGATTGGAGATTAAACTCTCTAAGGCCAAAAAATGAAACCTAGAGTCATTAAAGAGTGATAAATGCATTCTTACAACCATTGAGTTGGGAAGCTCCTCTAAAATAGGACTCAAGCATGAGGTCGCATTGGGGCAAGTACGAAGATTACCCATCTCTTCTTGTTTTGTTGTTTGTGGTATCGCTTCGATTGATATGTATATGGGGGTTTCATTGGTGTAACGTCTTCGGAGCTTCATGCTTAGTTACACTGCCCTTATGTGTGATTGGAATTACGATTATTTTCCCGATAATTGATTGTGAGGTGGTGGCCTTAGTGACCTTTCCTAGGTATCCACATAGGTGACTGAAGGTGGGACATGCATGTAGTACATGGGGAAAATGTTTTTTCATGGTCTCAATTCCCCTGGAGAGTGCCCACATTAATAAAGGGTGCTTGGACCAATAAAGGTTATTTTGCATAGATCATTGTAACTACTCCTCATACCTTCGCTATCCAATCTTGTGGGGACTTCATCTCCCCTAGAGGGTTGGTTTTTGGAAGGCCCTTGAGCCAATTAGTTTGGTTGTGGTTGTCCTAGATTGATTAGGGGTGTGTTTTTTGAGTTTGATTCTACATCGGCCTTAGGTTGAATTTTGTTTGGATTTACACATATTATATTCATTGTGGTTGAATTACTATGTCGGTCCCATTGATTGCAAGGAATAGAACCAATCATGGAGGAACAACCA
>JASDQU010323070.1:0-13011 GCA_032191745.1 Picea mariana
AAAGATGATCAGATTAAATGCGTAATATTGAGAAAAATCAAAAGTCTGCATCATTGAATGAGGGTTTCTTGCTATCAGATACACTGAAAGATCTTGCCCTTGCAGATCAAGCCCATTTAAGTTCTCACTTTGAGTTAAGTCCACATATCCACTATCAAAACTGAAGTAACGTTCAGATAACAAAGAATCTTCCAAACCATCATCTTGGCTCTCTGTGAGATGGACCTCAGTTTCTTCTGGAGCTAGCTGTAGCAAGTCGTTATTTCGAAACTTCTGCAATTTTTTCTTTATCCAAGGAATTGGGGCTAGCAAGTCATAAGATATGCCCAAGAAAGTGCTTGTAATAAGGAAGGCAAGAGAAGATATACAAGACTTGGATAATAAATATGCACTCATGTATTGTTCAATTTTCTTGCAATCATCACCATCCATATAACATTGACCCATCTTGAGAAGGGTGCCCTCCAAGGATGACTCCACCAGTGCCCACAGAAAAATCAAATTGACAAGGAAAAAGAAGAATATTTTTACTAGTGTAGCCCGATGCTCTCCTAAGACATTCAAATGGATTTCAAACTTGGAATGTGAAGAAAGAGCTACAAGAATAACCAAGTACATGCTCACAAAAATCAACACATTTGGAAAGAACTGGAAAAATAAATATGTTGTCCAACTGGATGCTTTGCACCCAAGCCAACCACAACTCAACATTTTCCATTGCCTCTGCATTAATAATTCTCCCAGCAGTCTGTAACGCACTTATTACTGCAAGTGGCGAGATAAAAAAACAAAGTGGCATGAGAAGGCCGGCATTCATAGCCACCCTACACATTTGCATTGAAAATTTGTTGGTTCCCAAATGGTGCCAATATATGTCAGTAGTTGGAGGTGCTCTCTCAACCTTCCAATGATTTTTTTCAAGCTGAAGCTCCATAATAGATACAAACACTCCAACTGGCCTCCTTTGCTCAGCTCTTATATCCTGAAGGGACTTGTTTGCGGTACAAACATCCTTGAATATGACAAATGCAACACCAGCACCCTGAGCTTGTCCATTTCTATAAACTGCTAACCTGCTTTCTAGATCTGCAAGTCGAGCTTTGAGTCTCCTCAAAATCTCTTCCTCAGTAAAGCCCAAATTGAATAGAAGATAATCCTTGACCCCTTGCAATTTCAAAACAAATTGTCTCAATTTGTACTTCACACTGGTGAAATGTGAACCATGGTGCCACCCTTCAGTGGAGAGATCATTGTATGCGGCTCTATCTTGTTCATAATAGTCCAAAAATATTTCTTGATCCTTAGAAAGTGTTCTTCCATGGATACGAGCCTATAACCATGCAATATCATCTCGGACTTTTACCAGATCTTGTACCAGGTCATCCAGAGAAGCCAAATTTGGCGGTACTATCACTCTATATACCTTTTCAGGATAACATTCCTCAAAGTATTCTTGAAGCGGTCTCTTGACAATTCCTTAGATCTAGGAGATGCTTCAGGCAATGGCCTGTCCTTCCAAACTTCATCTACCAGTTTTTTTTCTAATTGAATGATATTTTGCCCCTTCTTCAAGAAGGCTTGCTTCCATCTATGTGCAGTATCTACTGATATACACCATGGATCCACACCTATTGCTGCATTCTTATCCAAATTATTAGCTATCCAAGTTTCCACCAATGGATCTTCACCAATGCGCATTAGCTTCCAGCGTTCACTCAACTGATGTGTTGCTTGTAAAAAATAGCGACCATCAGTCCAAAACAGAGCTTTATTCCTCGTTATAAGTGCCAATCCCACACTACCCATAAACCCGAAAACATATTCACGCCTTTTGTCCCTTGTAGCCACATAGTCACTCTAATGGAAATCCTCAGAAGGAACAATGAGAGCATGCAAGGGAGGAGAGTGTGCCTCCATTAAAAAAATCAATTTTTTTCCAATATACCACTCGTATGACTTGAGACATGGGATGTGAATTAATATATTTAAACGGTAATTCCTGTTACAGGTGTTAGAAAGGAAGCATGGACCAGATTGAACCTAGGATCTCTGCCATAATATCCTAACGAGTGGACCATGTATCCCATGCATCAATTGTGAAATAGCCACCGAGGATTTTAGTTTTAATATAATTTTAATTGCCCGAAAAATATCGATGAAGAAATCACAATATGGAATAACACTGAAATACCTACTCCTCTTAATGAGGAAACCGAGGCTAAACACACTGGAAGTTGTCCACCACAGAATGAGGAAACCAAGGTTAAATTTGGGATGCAGGGAGATGAAAAGAATAATGATAGTAGTACTATTCGCAAGATATTTGGAGGTACCTTCACAAACGAAACTCAGTGTTCATGTTGCGAGAGTGTAACATGCAGAGAAGATCAATTTATGGATATCAGCATGGAGATAAAAAAAAAAATCTTCTCTATCAAGATGTCTGAATGAATTCGTAGGTGTGGAGAAACTGATTGGGGAAAACAAGTGCTGGTGTGACAAGTGATACCATTTACAAGAAGCCGAGAAGAGGCTGAGGATCAATTCTCCACCTCAAGTTCTCATTTGCCAGCTGAAATGTTTCAAATACACATAGGAAGGTGCAATGGGGGGATTCAAGAAGTTGTTTTATCGTGTGGCTTTCCCCATAGAGTTCAAATTGCCTGTTAACAGTCGTGGGGATGAAGGTGCTGATGATCCTCTCTAATATTTATTTGTTGTTGTGGTGCATGTGGGGTGCGTGGTGAATTATGGGCATTACATTGATGTAGTGAAGAGCGGTGGCCAGTGGCTCAAATTTGATGATGAGAAGGTGGAAACAATGGAGGAGAGTGAACTGCATAATATTTTTGGGTCATCTGAAACTACAAATTGAAGGATTTTATATGCCCAAATATCGAATCCAAACCTATGACCGGGCATATTCATCTTATGCGCATTTGCCACTACACTATTGCACTATTATTTTTTAAGAATTGTGTTTTTACCAATGCACCATGTGCATGATAAAAATGAATTATTGATTCTAAATTATTCTTTTATTTTTAATGGTGTTTTATGTTTGTTTGTTTTTATCATATATTTTTTTTTAATTATTCATTAATCTATTTTTGAACATGGTTTTATTTTTTAATTTTATATACAAAGTTTTTAAATCTATTGTCGTCAGGCTCCTGAGTATGCTCTCTTCACGTGCCTTGTTGCGATATGAAAGATCAGAAAAGAGGATTTGGAAGTTAGTCCTGAATGTCTATCTGATTTGGCGATTTCCAATGTTTTGCAACAAATTTTCAATAATAAATAACTCATTTTTCCTTATTTAAAAATAAATTGAAAAAATAATTTAGGGTGTTTTTGAAAATTCAACTAAATGGATATAATATTCCCACTTTGATGGTTGATCCATCATGTACATTCTGAACATGTCCTCAATTATCATGTTAGTCCTTTATGTTTTCCCATATGACTCTGGATGATATGTTTTACTAAGATTTAAATATGTCCCAAATCCCTTGAACAAACCCTTCCAAAAATTGGAAGTAAAATTTCGTTCTATGTCTGAAACTATTGCCTTAGGCACTCCATGTAGCCTTGCAAGTTCTTTCATATAATTTTTTTCAATATTTGTCTCCTTGTGTGTAGTCTTTACTGGAATAAAATGCACTGATTTGGTCAATTTATCCACCACCACCATGATGGAATCATGTAACTTCATTGTTCTAGGTAGCTTAGTAATAAAATAAACTGTAACTACTTCCCACTTCCATTTTGGAATGGGAAATGGTTGTAGCAAACCTAATGGGTGTCTATGTTCTATCTTTACAGTTTGGCATTCTAGACATCTAGCTATGTAATTAGCCACTTATTTCTTCATTCTTGGCCAAAAATATTGGCTTCTTACTGCTACAATTGACTTTTGATATCTTGGGTTCCCTACATATGTCACATTATGCATCTCCTTCAGCACTATATTTTTCAGCTCTCTGGAATTCGGCACATATACCTTACCTTTGTACATGAGAATTATATCTTCTTTCAGCTATGTATTGTACATGTTGATGGTTGTAATATGCACTTCATGAGCTATCCTATTGAGTGCATCAACCACTTGATTTTCATTTCTCTTTATATGCTTAATTTTGAAGTCATATTCACTCAAAAATTCTATCCATCTAGTTTGCCTAGCATTTAGTGTTGTCTATCCAAACAAATTCTTAAGACCACAGTGGTATGTCCTTAGCTCGAATTTGTTATCCATAAGGTAATTCCTCCACATTTTATATGCATGTAAAATCATTTCTAGCTCCAAGTCATGTGTAGCATAATTCCTCTCATTCTATTTTAATTTTTTGGACTCGTAGCATACCACATGGTCCTTTTGACTGAGAACTCCACCGAGCCCTTCCTTGCATGCACCGATGCACACAAAAAAATATTCATTTGGATCTTCAATCATCAATATCAATGCACTTGTCAATATTCCCTTCAACTGTTGAAAACTCTCTTCACACTTGGAATTCCATTCAAATTCCACTCCCTTCTTTTGCAAAGAAGTGATTGGACTTGCAATCTTTGAAAAACCTCTTATGAATCTTTGGTAATAACCAGAAAGACCCATGAATGATCTGACCTATGTCACTTTATTTGGCACTAGGCATCCTTTAATGGACTCTATCTTCTCAGGATGAACTTCTAACCATGTTGTTGATATTATATGCCCCAAGTAGTGAATCTTCTTTTGATAAATGATTCACTTACTTAGCTTAGCATACAAACTATGCTCTCTTAAAACTTGGAACACCATTATTAAATGTTGTTCATGTTCCTCTTATGATTTAGAGTAGACAAGGATATCATCTAGGAACACAATCACAAATTTTTCCAAGTACTCCCTGAACACTCCATTCATCAAACACATAAATATTGTTGGGACATTTGATAGCCCAAATGGCACTACCGTGAATTCATAATTCCCATATCTTGTTCTGAATGTTTTCTTGTTGATGTCTTCTTCCTTTATCCTTACTTGATGATAGCTTAATCTCAAGTCAATCTTTGAAAAGATTCTTGCACCTTTCAATTGATCAAACAAATCATCAATTCTTGGAAAAGGATACTTATTATTTATGGTAACCTTATTAAGTTGTCTGAAATCAATACATAGCCTTATGGTTCCATCCTTGTTCTTTACAAAAAGAACCAGGGATCCCCAAGGTGACACACTTGGGCATATATATCCCTTCTTCAAAATTTCTTCAAGCTGCATTTGTAACTCTTTTAGTTCTGGTGTACCCATTATGTAAGGTGTCTTAGACATTGGGAGATATCCTAGTGTAATACCCCAAGAACGATCCCCAATTGAATTATAAATATGTTTTATAGGATGGTAAGCCAAGTGATTATAAGTTAGGAGGCTTATGTGTTGATTAGATCAGAGATCCTATATGATAAAGGCTAGTGAGCCTATTTTTGTATATGTAAACACTCATATAATTAATATAATACATCATTGCATGTAGACCAACCATGATAAAAGAGAATGGGGGACTAAACTCCACTAGGAAGGGAAAGGGAGGGGCTAAGAGCCTAGGAAAGTGGCTAAGCTAGAGGGCTTATCTCTAAGGGAATATTATAATATTATTTCCTAAAAAATATGGTGAGGATAATTATTTTATCCTAATTTCCTATGGGAAGGTGAATGAATCCCAGGTGGAGAGAAACGAACTCCTGGAGAGCCATGTGTCAATCAGGGCACATGCAAATATATGTGGGGAAATTAGTTTGTTTTCCACATCTTTCCCCATTCACGCACACACTTACTCATTCATGCACTGAGCCATTCTTCCTGATTCAGCAAAGCATTCATGCAGGCAACCATTGAATCCATCATTTGAACCTCTCCATGTCTCACGCACACCTTCAACAGTGACCCTGTACGTTCCTGTTATGCACAACGCACCTATACTTTACCTGAGCCCGCATTGTGCCTTACCTGAATGTTGTTTCTTCCAACGCAGTTCCTTGACTGAGCGTGGTTGTTTCCATTACCTGTTCCATACCCAAAATTTATTTCTTCCATCACCCATACTAGATTGACTTAGGATTTAGACAAAAGAAGCAAGTTGTCAAGCCTATGGGTTTGAAGAGGCAAGTTGTCAGGCCCGTGGATTGAAGAGGCGGGTTGTCAAGCCTGTGAGAAACTCTCTCCAGGTGTGATGTGAGCGGGAAATCCCTCTTACAGACTTATAATTTAAGGGCTCTAATCATGCATGAAGAAAATGACCATTTAAAGGCCTCTACTTTTTCCTATTCTCCCAACACAAAACCCCACATTCATGCAATACAAAGGTGCAAATAAGATTAAGTAACTCTACCTTAAATCCTTCGTTTGATGTTGATCCCTTCGCTTTCACTCGCTCCTTAACTGCAGGACTTCTCCCAAAGTTGACCTGCATTCACACATGGACAAATAGAGAGCTGCAAACATGCATTTCATATACTAATTGATGGGTTAGACATGACAATATCATAAAATAAATAGACAATTGGAACACATGATATGGTGGGAAAAAAATGTATTCCTTTTTGTATTAATCTTCATAATAGTAAACTTACAATATTTGGTCGACACTGCTCCTTGAACCTAGTCCTGGGCTCCTCTTCACAATGCACCAACTACTCAACCTCACAATACAATTGAAGGAAATTGGGGCAAAGGGGGGATAAATTTGGGTAGAGTTTCTATGATCTTCTCCTTCTTTCTTCAAATGGGACCCCTACCCCTTATTTTATAGGTAGTTATCTGATTGAATGACTGGTCATAGGCAGTCAAACGGTTTTAGCAATTTCCCGAAACCATGTTTCCCATCTGCAACTTTCCAATTTTCATTCGTTTGTCAGTATACGCGGGTTGTAGAAGGCCTACATGTGTAATGATGTGTGAATACATGGGTTGTAGAAGGCCAGGGTGAGTGTGGCTCAAAAAAGAGGGCCTTTTAGAAGATCTTGGCTCAAGAAATTGGCAAATAGTAGGGTCTGAGGCCAGGTATGAAGGCTAGGTGAAAATTAGGCTTATAATAGATGACCCCTAAAGTGTGAGGTCATAAGAGAATCTGATGGAAGAAATACGTTACCAATCTTTATCAACATGCCAAGTGAGTGAGCCCAGGGACCAGTATTCGGGAGCTTCCATATGCAAAATAACATTTTGTATCTCTGAGGCGGGCATACCCATGCTCGGGATAAAAAAAACTAAAATCATGGCTGCCAATCAAATACACTGTAGATCCATGTCATATAACTATATAAAGTGTAGTCGCGAGCAATACACATCGGATATATATCTCAAAATCAAAATATATACATGTATAGTATCCATCTTCAAGAAGTTTGAGTGTCATTTGATGGCTGGAGATGATGCTTTCAGAGCTCGAGCAACAACTTCAAGATCTTCAAAACTCGAGTAAGAGTGTAATATGAGTGTATGAATTCACTACCCAGAGGTCTTCGATAGCTCCTTGTGAATAGACAAGAGGATCTCGGTGATCAGACAGAGAACTTCATTGATTTTGAACAAGGATTTTGATTGGTATTTTAGGATGGTCAGGCATGAGGACAAGACACAAACTGTAGAAACGCTGACACAAGCTTGATAAAAACTTCTCTTGGATAGTAGCACGACAAATGATGAGACTCAGGTAGCATGATATTGACATAAGTTGACGATGCAGGAGGCAACGCCAACTCTCCATATGTTTGGAAGAATAACCAAACGAAGGAGGACACAGCTCTATGAGAATAGTTTCCTAAGGTCATACTATATCCCTGATCTTTGATGAACAAACAGAAAGATGTGCTTTATCCAAGGGCGACTCATTGTGCTACCAAMAAAAAAAAAAAATACTTTTCCCTTCCTCTTTTTGGGGTATATTTGTTTTTTTATTTTTTTTGTCTTTTTCAATAATTTTGAAAGCTTTGAAAAAGAATAAAATAATGTTACATTACAAAGGAGGAATGAGTGTCGCTAACATACTATTTCTAGGTGCAAGGAACACATTGATGCTCAGAACAAGGGGACATATGCAGAAAGGGGACACTTGGAAAAAACCTCCATGGGTCAAGGTGTCAAGTCGCAGGGAAAAGTGCCAAAAGGATTGCGTATAAGGCATGCTTTATATGGTTCAATTGAGAGCAACATGGAGCCGACTTTAGACCAAAGACGTAGGAATGCAACTACGATTAACATGACACAATGATAAAGTCCTTTGATGTATTTTTAATGAGCCCAAAGAAGGCAAGCTCGATGTTTTTTCATGTTTAGAGATTCTGAAAACGCATAAAAGAAGAATCCACTAGGGTACCTTTTTTGAAAATAGTCTAGTCAGTTCGAAAAATGGGGTAGATTAGCACCGAAAAGATGAGTATTCAAAATCATTTTAACGAGTGTGACAAAGACAAGATCACTCAGAAATATTTTCATTTTTAGGGATTCTGAAAGAGCTTAACTATGGACTTTGTAAAGGTTGTTATTCTTGTCCATTTTAATGAGTGTGAAGAAACAAGGTCACTCGAGGATCTTTTCAATTTTAGGGAGTCTGAAAAGAGCTTAACTATGGACTCTGTGGGGGTGCCTTTTTCGTAAATTTAGTCCCTCAGGCCCCAAAAAAGGGGTAAAATTATAACTGAGGATACTATTCTAGAGAACTGAAGTTCCTAGAGTATACCTTTTTTCGTACAGTTGACCATCCGGACCGAAAAAAGGGTAAACTATCGTCGGACAGATGTGCTTTCAAATTTCAGTTTAACGAGCATGAAAGACAACAAGATCGCTCGACAATATTTTCATGTTTTAAAGGGTCTGAAAAGGGCTTAAAAGAAGACCCATTTAAAATTTTGGGAGTCCCGAGGGTGAGTTCAAGAGTGATAAATAATCATGCAGATGTGTATCAAACTCGTAATCAGGACAAGACTAATAGGGACTCCCGAGCCTATAGTCATTAACAACAGCATGGATGTCGAAAATTCAAGCAGGATCTAGCTATGGCATCCATGAAGGGGAAGGCTCTGCCACAACATTATGACACTTCTAAAGTAGCAAAGATGGTTTCGTGTTGCAACTTGGTGGGTTTGATCCTATGGAAAAGTGATAAAGACAACGAGATACAAAAAGTGGAGGTGTAATCCTAACTTAAATGCTCAAGTTGAAAAAATGATATTTTTACCAAAGGACCTTCAAAAGTGACCCAAATATCCCAAAAGATTCCCGATACTCGAAGTCACCTCTATCACAACCTTCCCAAAGAAACTCCTGAACAATACTAAATGATTTTCAATTTAGAAAAAATGACAAGGGGGTCCAAAAAAAAAAATGACAAAAAGGGGCCAAAAAGTCTATAAATAGAAGTTGGCAGCTCATTATCACCATTGTTGATTTGGGAAATTGACTCTAGAGCCAAAAACACCCCTTTGATAAAAGTGTTGATTCTGGGAGCTTCAATGGACGAAATGAACTTTCGATTGGACCAAGTAAGTACAAATTCACTCCTCTTGCATTTCAATTTTTATTTTATGCATTTTATATCATTTTTGGGGGGGGCATCGACCTTTAAAAGGGTCGGCCCTAGGCATACATGGGTTTTCTTGGGACAACACACATATGCACACATGCCCGTGTATGCCCCCAATTTTGTGAAAAAATTAAAAAGCAAGATCTAATTCTCCTTATGCACTGGCACTTGCAGAATATATGTTCACTAGAGGGAAAGAGAGAATGAATACATTGAAATTTTGGTCGGTGAGGAACCTAGTGTGCCAACTGCATTGACTCAATGTGGGCTATTGAAATTCTACCAGTGTCCATTCATGCAGGCACAACCGAGGCTACTGAACACCTTGATAGATTATTGGCACCCAGATGCAGAGGCCTTCATGATTGAAGTTCAGTCGTTGACTCTGACTATAGAGGACATCTACTTCTTGACTGGCCTCTCGACGAGAGGGGAACCAGTCAACTTCTGCACATTTCCTTCGGGGCCTCATAACATAGTGGAGCTAATTGGGCTCCATTATGAGGCAGGGACTGACAAAGTGAGCACACAGGTGTCGATCAACAAGATATCTAACCTATCACTAAAAGTGATAGTACTGTTGATTGGGCAGATCACTGGATCCACTGCACTTCACCAAGTGTCCTGGGCACATATCTATTTTGTGGTGCAGTGTTTGAATGCACACGTGTTTGATTGGAGCATGAAATTACTTGACTGCATGAAAAGGTAGTTGATTGAGTGTTGCATGCGGAGGCACAGAAACTCCGGGTTTGGGACCATACTTTGTGCATTCTTATTCAAGAGGGTGCCCAGTATTATCCCTCAAGAGATAGTATGAGGGCATACATCCACATTCCCAGTCGTATGTATATGGGAGACATTATTTCCACGACAGGGTGGTGGAAGGACCGTGGAGGCCTTCGATGACAAGTTCTTTGATTGGTGGTCTCACCAGATTCCAGCGATAGAAGACTATCCATATGATGGCATTGACTTTTCTAGAGACCTAGATATGGTTGTTCCTCCTAGAGCAGTGAGAGGAGAGTTGGGTAAGTTTTTTATTTTCATAGTTTTTTATTTTTATTTTCTTTTATATATGTCATTTTTTTTTGTGTACCATAGTATCTGACAATGATTTGTTTGTTATGTGCAGACATGGGACTAGTGCATCTGTCTAATTTTGCGAGGACTAGACGACATCCTCGTCTAGAGGTGGGAGCAGTCGGAGCCGCCGGATCGGCAGGAGCAGCAGGGGGGTCTCAACCTGGGGAGGCCGAGAGAGTTTTGAGGCAGGTAGAGAGGAACCTTACTGCTCTTACTTGTGTTGTGCCTATGGCACAGATTGAGGATCTGCCACCCTCTATGCAGCCTCACGTAGTTGGGGTGCCACAGACTTGGGTCCAACTTTTTCGGCATTTGGAAAACATCATTGTACACTATGGCCGGGCCAACAGGCCCCGCCCTTAGCTAGGTTGGATTGTTTATGTGTCGTGAGCACTTTTGTACATTTTTTAGGGCATAAGCCCCGTGACTCCTACTGTGTATATTTTTTAGGCATTCACGCCCACATTGTACTCTGATACATTTTTCAACATATATATATATATGGCTCTTTTTGTCTTTTTATGATTTATGGATTATGTTACAAATGTATTTACATGTGTGCGTGTGTTTTTTATCTTTACATGTGTGCAAAATGCCAATCTAATATATGATTAGCTAGAGTATCAGTGATGTGATTTAATCTCCTCAGAACATGAATGTAAGTAATGTAATCAAAACTTCATTCTAAGAGACATACCCTAAGGAACTGTTGGTGTAGGGTAGGGTCGTAAACATGGTAAACACCATTTAATTGAGACACAACCATTTGAGCATATAAATAGACCTGGAGGCAAGAGATACCATGCAACAAAGCATCACGAAGCAACTCTATGACTGTTTTGTATTCGGCAACGTTATTTGTAGCATTACCTAAACAGATACCTCCTGAGGATATCAACTAGCCTTGAGGTATAAAAATCACCCAAGCTGCGGAATCAAGCCTTCGAGTGTGTCGACTAGCACCATGCACAAACCCCACAAAAACCTCTGATTCACTTGACATCTGCCACAGTGAAAAGAATGTCATAAAAAACGACACTTGCATAAACGCAAAAGACAAAAAGTAAGCAAAATAAATGTACAAAGACTATACATATGTTACAACAAGTCACTGAAGGTGACCCACCTATGAGTAATACTTCTTGAGGTAGAGACCATTTCTAGGCTCAGCCAAAGTGTTTCCCTCAAATTCAACCAAACGATAAGCACCTTTTTTAAGAACCTCTTTAACAATGAACAGTCCGAACCACATGGGTTTGAACTTGCCTGCCCCTAGAGGATCCTTATCTTGGTCATAGACTAGGACAAGGTCTCCTTCAGAGAAAATTCAAGGTCGAATGGACCAATCATACTGGCACTTAACTTTTTGTTTGTGAGCCTCGTTGGCCAATGCTGTGTCTTGACGCTGCTCATCAGCTTGTTCACAATGTAATAACTACTCTTCAAGCGATGAAGTGTCTGGCAATAACTATACTACCAATTTTAAAGAGGGGATCTAACATTCTATGGGTAAAACTGCTTCCAGCCCATAAACGAGTTGAAAAGGTGAGAAACTAGTTGCATTCTTAACAGACATTTGGTAGGCCCATAACGCAGAGTACAACATCAAATGCCAATTTTATTTGGTCGAATTGATCGTTCACTGTAAAATAGTCTTGAGGGACTTATTCATAGCTTCCACCTGACCATTCACTTGAGGGTAGTAAGGTGATGAATGTTCTTATGTCAACCCGAGATTTTATGTTAACTCAGTCATCATTTTATTCTGGAAGTGACTGCCATGGTCAGTGACAATCTCTCTCGGGACGCTGAACCTTGCTATAATCTGGTTGACCAAAAAGAGATTTGTTGTCTCTCCATCATCCTTGAATGTTGGCATAGCTTCAACCCACTTCATGGAGTCACCAATTCTGATGTGAGTGGGAAATCCTGCTTACAGACTTATCATTTAAGGGCACTAATCATGCATGCAGAAAATGACCATTTAAAGGCCTCTACTTTTTCCTATTCTCCCAACACAAAACCCCACATTCATGCAATACAAAGGTGCAAACAAGATGAGGTAAATCTACCTTAAATCCTTCATTTGATGTCGATCCCTTCACTTTCACTCGCTAATGAAATACAACCTATTGATTGTGTAACTTCTTGTTCTCTCAGTGTAGCCTAGGAATCCCTTTACCTGGGTGGAGTTTAGTCCCAGCTTGGGGGTGACCCACTGTTGATAGTGATGAGCAGTGTGGTCTAAGGCTGAGAGGATCATGGAAGGTCTGAACACAGTTGGTGGTCTTCTATAAAAATCTAAGTATCAATTATTTGTTCAATTGCATGTTGTGTATTTGTACTTGTCTTTATATTT